>NJDC01003291.1:167338-182284 GCA_002245475.1 Calephelis virginiensis
TCGCTTAAGACATTTACTTTAGAGCGCAATATTTCATAGTAATCATGGAACGGGGGAGTGCGCTGATTGGCTCTTCTGGCTGACTAAGTATGGGGCCTTAAATATAAATAACTCTTATTTAGTAACCCAACATAACTCAGGAGTGTCAATTATAGTGATATCATTACCTCTTTGGAACTGAGCGGAAATGACGCGCAGGGCGAGAGGTCACGGCGACCGTACATCATGCGGCCGGAGACTAACTTTACAACCTTCTTGTAACCTCCGCATAATATATCACTTGAAATTAGGCTAAATGATGTAAGCGTGTTGACAGTTTCTATAACTGAACGAAATACTGGTTGATGTATGAAACGAGGGTTTTGATGCTATCGAGAAAGAAGAAAGTAGCAGTTTTGTCGTAGTTATTAAATTTCATGCTTATATTGAGAGAAATTATTCAACTCTGGTGGCATTTAGTGCAGTTTTGTTTAGAGAAAATGCACAAATGAAAGAATCATTAAGAAAGTAGTGTATCATGCATTTTCTCGTTGCCCCCAAATATCATTAAATGAGCTTAAGTAATGATGACACCGCTTTACTCAGGACCCTGACCTGACTTTCTTTAACGACTTGTGACTAATTCCGAATAATTTAAAACCGATTTTGTTAAAACGGTACCTTAATGCAAATTTCAACTTGACTAATGGCAGATGCTAACGCTAGTGTCAAAATCTAAACAAAGAACAATAACTATAAAACAATGTCCCTTTTCGCTGTCTGTCCGTATGCTTAGATATTTTAAACTAAGCAACGGATTTTGATCTGTTTTTTTAAATATAGAATGATTCCAAAAGAAGGTTTATAATTTATATGTTTAATAACATAAAAATTTGTCAAACCGTGCTCAGCCGAGACGGGCTGCTAGTTATGCATAAGGTTTAGTAAAAGCAAATCAATTATAATAATGTCATTGAATTATTATTTAAAAAAAATACATAACCCCGATAAGATCTGTCCGTATTGTAGCTAAGAACCATTTCGATCTCGTGATCTTTCACAGATTTAAAACTAAAAACCAGCAGGGAAATCGGATTATTTGTTTAAGACTTAGAGTTGTAACGCCACAGCCAGACACACACACACACACACACACACATACATATATATTTAGCTATAGACACATCAAACTTATAGCACACCGTTTTTTCCGTCAGGATTTAAAAATAACAAATTAAGCATTACAATTTTTTCGTGTTATAATTTGTTTTTGTACTTAACGTTGCGTTGTTAATTCTAGCATTTCATATTATTACGTTTGCTGAAATAAATATATTGCTAGCTTTCTGTAAAATAATTTTGCATATAATAACTTGCGTTATATTTTGTCTATTGTTTCATTGTATATTATTTCACTCTTGATTGTTTACAATAAAGAATGAAATGAAATAATAAAGTTTGTTTCTATTTTATATTTTTAGGAAAATCTAATTCTCATCTCTTTTAAAGTTTTAGTTTTAAATCAGATAATTTTCAATGGCTTGAGATATACTAAGAAATAGAAAAAAATGACTATTGTATTGAGTCTGTATTGGATTTTCTTATATTCAAAGACTGCATCATGTTTTAAAATTGCTTAAGAATGTAGTTTGTACTAACTAAATAACCTCGATTTTTTATGAGAGAGGTCAACGAACTAGCACACGGCTCTCCTAATGGTAAGAGATAACCGTGGCCTATAGACACCATAAATGTTACAGGTGCGTCACTGTCCTGTGGCCGGGATGTTAAGTTAATTGTGGAAGTCTTTCGGCTACCCTACCCTATCCGGGCTGGAACATGACAGTCATTATGGCGGCAGAAATAGGTAAAGCTGCGCATTTTGGAAGTTGCTGCACAGCATTACCACCAACGGTCTTATTGGTGATTGTCTATATTTAAGCCTTTTACGAGCTGCCTAGCAGAGGCAGATGGTTTTAGATAGCTTTTGGATGGCTTCAGCGGATCTGGACCAACACGGGACAATACTTTGGAACAATACGGAAATGATGTTTTCCGAAATTGCCAATTAGTAAAATTCAAACTTTTAAAATAATAAAAAAACGACAGGTTGCACTCCGGGAGTGCCGGCAGAAGTGAAAACTTCAATACTAACGTTGTGCATTTTTGATATTTTGGAATGGTTAGGCAAAAATTTTGCATGAATTGCTTTAATTATCAGTTTATGAAAGTACTATCATTTATGTGGTAGAATACAATATTAATTTAATGCGCTATCACACGAACATTCGCGCAAGCACCCTGCGCCGTCTACGAATTTTCATCTTACGAAATTTCAGGTCACATGAACTGACACGAGTTTAGAAGTTTTTACCCATTCCAAAAAAGTGCGCAACGCCGCTAAAGCCGTTTTCACTTCAACAAAGAAAGCAACATAAAATAATAAATAACACGTGAAAGAGTATGTGTTTTTTTTGAATTTAAAATATGCCTACGGACATGACGCGTAAGGCGAGAGGCCACGGCCGTCGTATATCACACGGCCGGTGACTAAGTTTAGAACCTTCTTGTAGCCCCTACACAATAGTATATCACTTGAATTTAGGCTCTATGATGTGGGTGGAATGTTAACAATAGTGGTAATTTTGTTGCGCCCTCACTAATTTTAAGTTATTACTATCTTCTTCCAACGAAAGTAATAGAAAGAGACAAAACACTTTTAGTGCTGTCAGATTAGTCCGTACACGACGTTTCTGCGAATGTTTAATCTATCACTCGGAAACATTTAAAACATCACAATTTGATATGTCCGGACAAATCTGAAATCTCTAAAATGTTCCTTCTCTTTTGCTCTTGTTTCATTTGAAAAAGATAGCATGCATCTAAATTAAGTTTAGTTTGTGAACAGCAGAATCAACACCATTATGTACAAACTCTTTGCAGTTTAGCTGAATACACACACATACATCTAACACCGCCAATAACCGAGGATCGGGTTTGATTTCTGACTGGGACGATTTGTAATGAACATTAATATTCGTACAATTTGGGTATGAGATTTATAAGTCTATTTTGTATTAAATATCATCCAGACGGTTGTAATTACCCCCCAATCACGCCTTTCAAAAAGCTGACCTTGGTGGAAACTTTGTTTGAAATAAATTTAAATTTGGACTAAATATACTTTCCACACGTATGCAAACCAATGTTTTAATCAGTGGGGAATCCCTATTACAATTTGATTTCTATGTATAGTCGTAGTTATGTGACTCGTTATTACAATGTATATATATAATTGCTTGCAATAAGGATAATATATCAAATTATGAAACTTCTCCTATGATCCAAAGAAAGTTGGACTTTTCCAATTTTTTAATAAAAAAATGTTGGTCGGGATTGAAAATGTGCCCGGTTGGCGATAGGCTTGCCACCTATCACATTGTGGGACTTAGTGTCTTCGGCTAGTCGTAGGTGCCTTGGTTGTACCTCTACCTACCTCTTCGGTGATATGGGCGTGAAGATACTTTTTTTTTCTCCTATGATGTTTTTATTATTAATTATTTTATGCTATAAAAAATGTTTTGCACACACACAAATATACATTTGGTTTTTAGGAGACAAACAGGCTACTTAAACTTAACAATGTAAATAAAATTGATTCATTACAGTTAGCAGCGGCTTTTACTGCATTTTCCCTTTTTCGCCTTGGTGGTCTAGGGGTCCGACGTCGGACTTAACTTCTTGAGGTCCCGGGCTCGATCCCCTGGTCGGGCAATAAATGAAACTAGTGGTCGCCCATTGGTCGAAATTCGACCAAAATAAATTTTAATTTCTTGTTGATAAGAACGCCATCTTCTTTGCTTAAGACCAACTACTTTGTTTCCAAACATTATGAATAGTTAGTGCGCCATCTGTGATCTTTTATCGTTATCATCAATATATTTGTTTGTGTGTGTTAAATGAATGGTATTACGCGTGATGTTTTATTTTCTGGATTAATGCACTTTATAAACATTATCATTAAAAAATATTAGCATTTAAAAAATATCTGCATTTTCCTACACATAAATTATAAGTGTGCCAAATTTCATATTCCTACTTCAGCGCAATTTTCGTAAAAAGGGGTCCAAAGTTTTTAATAATAAATAATAAATAAATAAATATCCCTGGACAAGTTACACAAATTGAATCTAACCCCAAAGTAAGCAAATTATATGCTTGAGTTATGGGTGTTAGTCAACGATTCTAATACATAGAAATACTTAAATAGATACCAGGATAAATTTAATAAACACCCAGACCCGGAAATGCAGACATCTTAATGTTCATCACACAAATGCCTGCCCCCGTCGGGAATCGAACCCGAGCCTCGCGGATGATCGGTGCAGTTAGGCGTGTACGCTAGCCGCTCGACCAACGAGGCGGTCACTTGCTTCACAAAAATAGTATGAGTATGTGCCCGGTTGGCCATCAATTGAATTGTGGTACTTAGAGTTTTCGGCTAGTCGTGGGTGTGGTGGTTGTGCCTCTGCCTACCTGTTTGAGGATATGAGCGTGAAGATACTTGTTGTCTAACTAGAAATAAATGACTTGCCACTGCAACCAGAGGCGCAACCATGCACTGGTTGCATGGCTAGAATATACCTAATGTTTTTCAAAGAAATCTTTTGTTTGTTATAAAAAGTCATGATGAATACGAAATACAAAAACTGTGCTAAAATTTTAAAGCAGCTAAATATAGTACAGCTGCCACCGTTATCGAGTTGGGAGCTTGAATGGAGCATAAAGGCTCAGAACACCTACCTAGATTTAGTCACCGTACAAAACATTTGAACGAAATCCATAGAGTAAATGCTGTATGAGCACCTCTATAAAAGTTAAAAGCTTTTGCTAAAAAAAAGAATTGGGGATAAAATGAAAATGCACGCAGTTTTTGGATATTGTGTTAGGATAGAAGGTGCGCATTTAAGCATATTGTATGTATGGATATGTCACGACTAAAGTCTATATCTAATGTGCAGGTATTTAGGAAATCTGTTTATCGTACATACTTTCAAAATCAAACTTTTGGTTTATATCGCAGCAACAGTTTGCTCATTATGAGAACATATCTATGACTTTGGTTGTAACAGTATTTATTGTTACAGTCACTTTTTATTAAGGAACAAAATGACGAGTTCAAAAAATTTGAGCAAGAATTAAGGCATTACAGATAAACAGTAGTTCAAATAGTCTCAGTCCCAGAAAAATAGTCCCAGGAAGCTCTATAGAAGCTACAACAATATCTTTGCCAACTAGTAAAACAATGTTGTTTTTGTTATTACCAATACTCACTAAAGGTCTCGTTCTTTGGCGGTTTAGCCGTTTAAGTGACTGGATTGTCTACAACGTGAATACGTGTTGATCAAATAGGAAAACATGATGGGATATTTAATTCGCTATCATATTTTTTAATTAAACTTGCACTGGTTGCATTCTATACTAACACATAATCTACAGCGCAGTTTAAACTCGGTAGTTGTAAATGTTAGCGCATGCCTGCACCGAACAGTTGTTCCATCCCACGGGACTTCTGGCCCGGGAGATATTGTCTGATGCGACTCGCTTTCCACTCACGCGACCGTTTACTCTAATGGCTAAGCCTGTGTCGTTTGTTGTTTCTTAAAAAAAATTATAGCGCTACTACATTTTTTTGTAGGTAACAGTTCAGCGCTTATGCGCTCATTGTGTTAAGAGATAACCGGAATCTATAGACACCACAGATGTTACAGGCGTGTCGCTGTTCTCAGGCCGAGATAAAAGGCCTTTTGTGCAAGTCTACTGGCTACCCTACCCTCCGAACCGGAACATGAAAAGTTATTATGGTGGAATATTCGTTGGATATAAATGAATAAAGACCCAATTTGCGTGGTCAGAAGTTATTGTCAGGAGAAAGTTCTTATTCAAGAACCCCTTGACAATTTTAGAAAAAGTAGGAAAGTAGGAAATAAAGTAGTGCTTTAATTCATACAAACTGATAATTAAATGACACAAATTTCACCGGATCGGTTAAAAAGGGCTAAAATGTGCGCATCGTCAAAATTTCTCATTCAAATGAAAACATATTATAGTTGCTCTAACATGTTTGAAAGATGCAGCTTAATAATTTTGCAAAGGCTTTATTTCTTTTTGTATGCCCCAATTACATTTTTTTTGAATAAGCAAACTAGTTTCCTTACTTATTTCTTTTTGTGAAAATCATTTTCGACCAAATTTTTTGTTCAAGAGTTGTAATATCTCTTATATTATTCTGGTTTTTATATGCAGCAAATTGTTCATGTGGGGTTTTTGTTTTCTTATAGCTTAGAAATGAATTGGTATAAATAATAATTTACTAGTATTTTTAGCCCTTGATATTTACCTACATTAATTACAAATTTCATTAAATTTAGTAGAGCGTTGGCCTTAAAAAAACGTAATGTACAGATTTTGCATTTATAATACGAGTATTTTTTATTTGATTGATTTTTTCAGACCGTGGCCTTTAGACGTCATAGATATAGGTGCGATGCTGCATTGTGGTTAGTCTAGTTCATGCCTATCAGCTACCCTACCATCTCGACCAGAGACCATGGCGTCAAGAGTCATCATAGCGACATCAAGGAGGTGGAGCCTACTCATATACTAATAATAATATGGAATGTAACGTGTAACTTGACTATTGTATAAACAAATCAGCAAAATTTCTTGTCAGTGTTTTTTTATTAATTAAATCCGAACTTAGGCTCATATGTATCGAACAGTAACTCAACTTGTCTGTGTGTCATAGAGGTACCTTAGTAGCGTTGAGTATAAGAGGTCCCGGGTTTGAGTCTCTAGTCAGGCAACTCAAAATGTATCAATTTCATAATTAACGTTGACACGGAACATAAATACGGTAAACAAGTTCTAAGTAAAAAGGTAGTAATCTATAAACACAGATTATTTACCCCTACAGGGACTAGCTTGAAATTATATGTGTACACATTATTTTCCAAGTTGCTAATATTTTACAAAAAGCGATTGAAGTCGCATTGGGACGTGGTGTAGCCAGAATATACTTCTATTTATCAATATAATTTGATATCTATTACTATTTATACATATAAAAGGAATACTAATACGAAATTTTCATGAGACATAACGCTTGACGTTTAAAAATACACAATGTTTTATATGGTATAATTTTTTATAATATCAGAAAAATTACTTTGAAAAAAGGTCTCAAGGTCCTTCAAGGTCTGAAGGTTACATTATAAAAGAACGACTAGTCTTGGCCTAGTAGCGTACAAATCTGTTTATAAAAAAAGTACAATTTAAGAAATAAAATTGCAGTAATCGGTTTCACTATCTCATTTAAATTTCTTGTAAACGCATATTACTTTGAAAGAATATAAACATGTTATTTTCGAACCTAGTCTGGGAGAGAATAGGTGGTATTAGTGTAATGTTCTTCAAAAAAAAAATTAAGGTATTTTATTAATTTAGCACTTACCCTGCGCTAGGGATAAATTTCTACAAATTGAAAAAAATAAAAAAAATCGACTTATCAAGATTTGTGTTTACACTCTTTTGTTTCAACTAACTGCGTAAACGTTAGGAAAGGAATTAAAATTTTCACCAAAGGACTTTAATTCTCATTAGGTAAAATGGTTAATGCATTCGTCGGCTAAAAACTGAAGAGGTCAGGTTCAAATCCTGTCTGGGGTGAATTTTTGTCTTTCTACAAAATTTGGAGAAAGCAGATTATTATTCCAAAAACAATAAAAATACAAGTTCTTTATAGCATAGAGATTTGACAACTTTATTGTATTATTATTGTATTGTTTCACTGGTGGTAAAGTGCCGTGCTTTGACTATTCCGGATTAGCACCACCTCTTACTTATTCCAGCCGCCATATTGACAGTGTCATTCTGGTCTGGACGGTACTGGTACTGTACTGTACTTGTACTAGACTGGACTGATACGGTAGCCGGCAGACTTGCGCATTTAGCCTAACACCTTGGCCTGAAGACAGCGACTGACATACAACTTCTATGATGTCTATAGGCCTTGGTTATCTCTTACCATTAGGAGAGCCGTTTGCTTATCACATAAAAAATGTCTAGACTAATATGAGACTGATCGGTAAAGTTCTGGATATAAATGTTTTTGCTATACAATACCAAAATAGGCTTACCTGCACTAGCACCGTGACATTATTCTAGGTGGTAGAGTTTCGCAGCGACTCGCCCGGATTGGTACCATCGCCTTACCTATTTCTGCCACCATAACGACCAATGCTTGCCGTTGACGTGTTCTGGTTCGGAGAGTTAGGTAGCCGGTAAATTTACTTTTGCATCATTACCTAGAGACACCTTTGGTGTCTTTAGACGGCGTGAATTTCTTACCACCCGGAAATCCGTCTGCTTGTTTGCCTTCCAATACAATTACAATAAAAACACCTCAACCACATGTCAGTTACATAGATATAACATCTACGGAGTCTATAGGCCACAGTTATGTCTTACCATTAGGAAATCCGTTTGCTTGTTCGCTGTTACAAAAAAAATGCCCTCTAGTAATTTAAATGACTAAATCAATTTTATAGTCCAGTCTATGAGGCAAATATATTAAAAAAATAGTATCTTCACGCCCATATCCCCGAAGAGGTAGGCAGAGGTACAACCAAGGCACCCACGACTAGCCGAAGACACTAAGTCCCATAATGTGATAGGTGGCAAGCCTATCGCCAACCGGGCACATTTCCAATCCCGACCAACATTTTTTTAAATTAGAAAATTGGAAAAATCCAATTTTCTTTATGTTGGCCGACCCAGGATTCGAACCCAGGACCTCATGCAGTCAAGTCCAACACCCGGACCGCTAGACCACAGAAGCGACTAATTAAAATATATTAAAAAAATACAAAATTAATACGTATGATGTAGGCATATTTCAAAGCATTTTAGCTGATCCCATTTCGGATACAGCTAGAATGCTTTATAATTTTATTTGAGACAAATTTGTAATCACTAAAGTATTCTTTACCATATAATATAAGCAACCATAGAGTCGACATTGCCACATTGTGTGCAAAAACTCTTTAAATTTAGAGAAAAAAAAATAAGCGCGTTCTAACATACGCATAAGTTTACGTACAGATACGGCCAATTCGTATAACAAAGGCGAATTCGTCACGCAGAGATTGAGCTAAGCCGTGATTAATCTGACCACGCGCGTGTGATGTGGGTCGCTTTCTGTGACAGTGTGATAATTGTGATGATGATATCATATTGTGATACGAGTGAAGAATAGTTAAATGTAGAATACCGTTTTTATATTGCGTTTTGTTACATTTTTATAAGTATTTATGCAAACTATTTCGAAATACGTGTTACATGCTTACTTTTGCTCGAGGCCTAATATCCCGGTCTCAGGTTGGCAGCGCACCATTACCGCCTTTGGTTTCTCTAGGCGGCGTGAGTTTCTTACCATCAGAAAATCCGTAGCTTGTTTGCCTTCCATTATCATAAAAAAAACTTTACAAAGAAAATTTCAAACTAGACTAGTTCTAGAAATAAGCGCGTTCTAATAAACGTAAAAGCTTAGCAATTATTGCAAACTATGTTGAAATACTTGTTACATGCTTACTTTTGCTCGAGGCCTAATGTCTAGGCTTCATGTTGGCTATGCACCATAACCAGCTTTGGTATTTCTAGGCAGCGTGAATTTCTTACCACCAGGAAATCTATCTGCTTGTTTGCTTTCCAGTGTCATACAAATTACCTGGAAAACAGTAGAAAAAAGAAGTCTATTGGAATTGCCATATGACGAATAATATGGTTTAGATTCGGGGTAGTATTGATGATGGCAATGACTATTGAAGTACAAGAAGCAAATAAGATGATGGATAAACGTAAATATACACGTGGCCTGTAAATAGCAAGGTGCTGCCATAATTAAGCCAAAATAGTACGTCGCCAATCAAAAGCAGATATTTTAAAAACTTTTCAAGCTTTAGTATCAAACACACAACTTCTCTTTGCTTCAATCGGAATACGAGTAGAAATATTTTAATAGAACTCCAGTTCAACTCATTGTATGGGAAAAATTAAACGCTATTTTACCTAGTTTCCTCGAATTCCAACGAGATAAAAGTATTCTCTGTCGTTTTCTTAGTTCTGTATTAACATTCTCATCGATGTTAAGCCAAATCAGATAAACCGATATAGAGGTAACGGTATAACTAACACGACTATTAATTCATATCATAATGTTAATACATACATTATAAGTCAATTAATGCGTAAATAATAGTTTAAGACCTATTTGAAGACCGCAGATTGCAGTACTTGCTTCAAACAGAGAGACAAAAAACCAAACTTCACCCTGCAACAGTATTATACTCGGAGGAGCAAGAAATTTGTGTAACAAAGTCGAATTCGTTCTATGAACATCAAGTTGAGCCTCGTTTAATCTGATTTTAGTAGTATGTGTATTGTTGGTGCTACTAAAACAGTTTAGTGGTGTGTATTGTGTGGAGCTGGATGTATTTAGGAGTTTTAGCTTCCGGTAAGTCCAATTCATTCTTAGTGCACTATTTTGTCTGTTTTGTTACGCAATCATACGTATACATTTTTTGGCGGAAAATTGCAAAATAAATAATTTTATTTAAATTTAAGTATGGATTTCCGCAAAGTAACGCCTTCTTCTATTAATAATCTGATCACGTTTGTGCGATGTTGTGAGTTATCATAACTATCACAAGTTTTGTGAAAGTGTGATAGTTGTGATGATATCATGTTGAGGCGAACTGGACCAGACAATTGTATTTCCAGGTCTTTAACTTTATTGGGATTTACGTCCCGTAAATTTCTTTATTCCCGCTTCCTACGGTCCGTGATTTTGTCGATCAGTACACATAACCACCGATTACGGACAACGCATCGTTCAAAAAGGTTTTTATTATAATCCATACTAAATGTGGAAGTCTGCCAGTCTATTAAGATTTTACGGCTCAAACATCAGACTGATTTTGATGAAATTTGACACGCATGTAGCTAAAGAACCAAAATACAGTTTTTTTTTAAATCGACCCCAAAGGGGGTGACGATAGGGATAAAAGTTTGTATAAAAAGTAACTCTACTAAGTAATCTGACGCGGATAAACAGCTAGTATGAAATCGGCCAACTATCTATGATACTGCAGGCAATAAATAATAAATATCCCTGTACAAGTCACACAAATCGAATCTAACCCCAAAGTCAGCAATGCTTATGTTATGGGTGTTAGTCAACGCTTCTAAAACATAGAAATACCTAAATACATACCAGAATCAATTGAATACACACCCATAGTCGCAAATACACTTCATCACACAAATGCCTGCCAACGTCGGGAATCGAACCCGAATCTCGCGGTTAGTCGGTGGAGTTAGGGGTGTAATCTAGACCCTCGAACAACGAGGCGGTCAAACATTCTTTCCATTCTGTCTCGTGTGGTATGTCCATGTCCGTACGCTATGTCGCAGTTTGTGGTAGTTTAGTTTTAGATTTAGCTTTAAACGTTTCTTATTAACCCAAATATTTTATTAAAAAATCATGTCCAGATTTTTTAATTTTTATTGTTGCGATATTACTTCATATATACAAAATGTGCAAAGAAAAAGTAACATTGTAATAATTCTTACTCAGGAAGCGTATACATACAACCAGAATGCTCGCTAGTTGAATAATTCAGAATTCACAACCGACAGACGAGCCGCGAGAAATGCAAACACTAGTTAAAAATACAAAGTACAATCTGAATTTGTTTTTCTTTATGTGTATCTTTCATTTTTGAGCCAGCTCCTCTATGCATTGTTGATACATAGAAATACATTATCCATTGCACATTCTGTAGCCAACATATCAAAACGATTCTCTTTATGCTTGGTTGCATCAAAGATTATATTTTACGATTAGTGTTATTATTTTGGAAGGAACGCGAATTCTAAAGGACGTTTTAGATGGTTTTTAACATTTGTTTGCATCCGTCTGGACTATAGAAGTTTTCAAAATTTAATAGTAATCGTAAGAAACAAAGTTTTCTCCAAAGTAACCTTCGTTGGAAGGCATGATGACGAGTTAGCAAGATTATGTCGAAAGCATGACAAATTGAAATCCCGTTTAAATCTGGCCTTTTGCAACGCTGCTTGCACACTTCATATCTTCACGCTAAGTTCTATGAGATGTAGGCAGTGAGTATCGAGAGCCAAGTTTCAAAATCCTTACTGACCTGTTTAACTTACTCGTTCTTATTCAATACTCTTTTCATAAAAACATGTCGGTTTCAGAGACACTTAAAACCATCCTCGTATAAAAACCATAAAATTCGAATAAACACGCGTACATACTATATACAGTCTTTTCAAATTAGTGCTCGAAATTTTGCCCGGATATTCTGAATATTTAACTGAATCAGTAAAAAAACTTAAAAAAAGATTGGACTTAAAAGAAATATAGCACTATTAAAATTCACTATTCGAGTGCTCAAGTCCAATGACCGCAAGACAACGCGCAGCGTGACGACACTGTACTCTGTAGCTATACGAGTAGTACCTAGTATTTTTTACAGATTTTACCTAAATACGCATTTCTATCACATTGGCACTTTGGACTGATTAAATTAATAACATAATAACATTTCGTAGTATAAAAAAGGTAATAAATAGGATACCAAATAACGTTGATAAGCAAATACGTTACCAGAACAAATAACATATTAATTAAAGTACCTACGTCCTAACTAACAGTAAATTTATACGTGCTAAAAGTTTTGAGTCAAACTTATTTACAATAATAATTTAGATACCTATTCTCATTATTTACATCCTATGTTGAACTTAATATCCACTATCTATTCACAAGTTAGCACGGTTATTGATATGTCTTAGCAATGTAAATAGGTACCTAGGCTATCTTCTTACCTTTACGAAGGTTTACTAATATTCGTTTTTAACTTTACTTCAATTGTAATGTATTAAGAAGTTCACTTTTCCCGTAAGTATACAGTCGTGGTTAACTAATTAGGGACATGCAAGATAGTGAAGAACAATAACCGGTTATGTAGCTACAAATATAAAACCCTATTGATTTCTCAGTAACTATTATTTGCATAATTGGGTCCGATAGTTATGCTTTAAATGGCTGTAAATAAAAGAATAAATAAATAGAAAAAAGTATTTAATATCAAAGGTTGAACATTTATTCAATTTTAAGGTATAATTCTGTAGCTGGACATTTAATTAAGGACAGTAAACTATAATGAAAAATAGAGTTAAACAAAACTAATAAGTTGCAGTATTATAATATCTTTAACAGCTCCATTTTGTTACGTGTAAAATCAGTACCCAGTAGCAAAATCTTTATTGGTAATTACCGCTTGACACCGATGTGGCATAGACGTTATCAGTTTCTGGCATGTTTCGACAGAAATGTTTGCCCATGCCTCACAAAAAGCTTCATTAAGTTCATCTAAAGTTGTGGTACGATAAGTGGCTACTTTTTTCTTGATTTCGTGCCAAAGGTGCTCGATTAGGTTAAGGTCCGGGCTATTTGCTGGCCAATCTAGCACTGATACTGACTAACTGGTAAGAAACGACTTGACTGAACGGGCGGTATGTTTCGGGTCGTTATCATGCTGAAACATCAATATAATAGGGAGATGCTCCTCAGCATAACGAAGCATCGTTTCTTCCAATATTGCCTTGTATTGATGTTGGTCTAAGTTACCCTGAACTTTCCTCACAGGTCCCACTCCATGCCCAGAAAATGAACCCCACATTTTAATGTTTCCACCGCCATGTTTCACCTGCTTTTTTGTGAATCTTGCATTCATTTGCGCTTTTACTGGGCGCCGTACGTATTGCCTTCCATCTGAAGAAATCAAATTAACCTTGGTCTCGTCAGAGAATAATACATGTTGCCATTGGGCGTAGATCCAATGTTCATATTTACGTGCAAACGCCAAACGAGCATTTCTATGTTCTTTCTTCAACAACGGTACTTTGCGAGCCACTCTTCCGAACAACCCTGCTTTTACCAGACGTCGTCGAACGGTCCTCGCTGAGACACCAGCTCTTTTGTCTGTCCCAAACACTTCGTGTTTAATTAAAATAGAGCCTAGAAACGGATCTTTCTTAGCTAACCAGGTTATCATTCTATCTTCTTGCGGAGTTGTTTTCCCTCGATTTTTTTGTTCTAGGCACATTTAAATCTGTGTTATTGCGTCTGACATGTTGCACTGCAATGCATACCATAGTTTTTGAACAATTTAAATGTTCTGCTATCCTTCAGTGTGGCCAACCATGCTCGACAACAAACTTCATGATAATTTTTCGTAGTGTTGGATCGCAACTTTTAGCACTATGATAATCTATCAGCTACACTGTAAAGATGTTTAATGTTTAAGAAGTTGTTATTGTTTGTATAATCGGGCACATAAATGACTATTTATACTAACATGTAACAGATATGGAATATGGTTTAGACTCGTTGGACTGTGGTTGGATAATTCTGTAGCTGGACATTTAATTAAGGACAGTAAACTATAATGAAAAATAGAGTTAAACAAAACCAATAATCTGCAGTATTATAATATCATTAACAGCTCAATTTTATTACGTGTAAAATCAGTACCCAGTAGCAAAACCTTTGTTAGTAATTACCGCTTGACACCGATGTGGCATAGACATTATCAGTTTCTGGCATGTTTCGACAGGAATGTTTGCCCCTGCCTCACAAAAAGCTTCATTAAGTTCATCTAAAGTTGTGGTACGATAAGTGGCTACTTGTTTCTTGATTTTGTCTTACATATTGCACTGCATTGTATACCATAGTTTTTGAACAATTTAAATGTTCTGCTATCCTTCGGTATGGCCAACCATGCTCGACAACAAACTTCATGAGAATTTTTCGTAGTGTTG
>NJDC01003291.1:197200-208382 GCA_002245475.1 Calephelis virginiensis
CTTTCATCTGTCATTCTTTCCACATGACCGAACCAGCGGAGCATGCCCTTTCGCATTTTAACACCAACACTTTCTTTCAATTACTTAAAATTACTCTTTCTCGGATTTCACTGTTACGAATGCGGTCAGCGAGCGTTACACCACAGATTTTCCGTAGTGCTCTCATTTCGACCGCATTTATCCTACTTTCATGCTCTTTCTGACATACCCAACTCTCGCTTCCATACAATAACGTTGGAATAAGCACAGAATTATGCAATATGGGTGTTAATATCCTTGCATCAGGTTGGCAACGTACCATTGACAACTTTAGCGTCTATGAGGGACTTGTTTTTGTTACTATTACGAAATGTATTATTTATATTGACGGACCATTCAACGGACTATTAAGCACAACGGACTAATAGGGCTATCGACGATTATAAACACTAGATGTAGATATTGGTTTGCACCCGTCTGGACGGTAGATTTAATCCAAATTTAATAATATTCGTAAGATGAAAAGAAACTTGACGTAAGAAACGCATAGCTAAATGTCGTACTTCGCACATTTTTTTTTTCATTACTCAGTCAAGTAAGCTTCTTAAATACGGGTGGTAATATCCGTGACAAAACTCTCCGTAACCGTCCGTCCGGGACCGTAAAAATAGATTTTCAAAAGCATGTCTCAATTCCTTCGTTCGGAGTAAAGAATATATTACCGCGTTACTGAAACAGCAGGGACTGTATTTAATCTACAGTTTCAACTGTATATATGTGTAACTGTGTATTTGTATGTAAGTACAGTTAATACATGATAGACAGATTAAGTACCAGAGCCCTCACCATGAGTTTATAGCTTGTCAACTTTACTATATTCGCTACTGTCTATGTAAATTATTTGTAGGAAAATTTTGGACAGTGCCTCTTTTTTAGACCGAAAGTGTCAAAGATTTCAACATGTAACTTACCGAACATAATCTATACCAACTCTGTAAAGGCTCTGGTATTTAGTGTTTTAGTGGCTTTTTTATGGTCATGGTTTTATTCATGAATATTACTATCAAATTCAATAAACGTTAAATAATGGTATTAATATATTGTCTATTAATGAAATGAAACTATTATTTGCAATTAATGAAAGTATGAAATTGATAAAATGAAACGAACCATTCCAACATTTCACGCCCATTGCTCAAAATGCTTAAATTGTGCTCTGGCATACAAAAAGACAATGAAATAAAAGCATGAATATTTATGATGAAGATTATCTTTTATATTTTTTTACTGAGATTTAATAATACAAAAATGTTCAATTACCTCAGACAAAACCTGCCATGCTGTATAGGATATCGATAACGTCAGCTGTGTAACAAAAATATCCGCATCGAAATCGGCCCATCCGTTCATAAGTTATGATGCTACATACAGACATATACTTACACACAAACTCGACATACTTATGACGCCCCTCTTTTTACGTGTAAAGTAGGAAAAGGTAATGCCTAAAATATTAACACTACCTGTCTACCACCAACTTTCACAGCGTAAAATATTTTTTATCAAACTTTCAACCCCATTCACATTCATCCTTGAATAAGTGTAAGTGTATTTACTCGTTGTCGCCAAATCTCACTACATTAACTTGATTGGAGACCACCACTTTACTTAAAACGTATGGCTTAAAGTATAGCCATCCGTTTTGAGTAAAGTGGTGCTAGTGAGACTGGGGAGATTAAAGACAAGTACATAATATATCTAACACGGAAGAAGATGTAGGGCAGTACAGCTTAAAAGTCTTAGCCTGTCCCAGAAAATGATTTAAATAAAATAAAACAGACCAACTTAAACAAAAGTAAAAATAAAAATGTAGCATTAATTTATGCCAATTGATAAATTGAAGAGGTACATTCCAGCATTCTTCGCTAATTGCTCAGAAGCGCTCAATATGCACTGGCAGGCGAAAAAGACAAATCAATAAAAAGTATGAATATTGATGAAAACTTTTTAGATCAGTTCCCTGTGAACAACGCTTTCTCTTTGTTTGTATTGAATTCAAAACTCTCGAGCAACGATATTTCACTACAGAAAAATCTAAATTTAGTGTTCAAATAATGCTTTTTTATTTGCACTTTCAAAAGCACAATTGTATAAATATAGGTATGTAGGTAACGTACAAATAAATAGAAATGAATACCTATTTCAAATGGTTATCGCGCCACGCGTAAACGGAAGGAACAATTCCGCTAATTATTTTTTGTTGAGTTAACTATTGTCAGGAAAAGTTTCTTACGAAAGAAAAATAAGTATAATTATTTTTATGATATTTGAAGGCAAACAAGAAGAAGGATTTCCTGATGGTAAAAAATTCACGCCGCCTAGAGGCACCAAAGGTGGTAATGGTGCTTGCTAACCTGACGCTGGGATGTTAGGACTCGAGCAAAAATAAGTTTACCAGCTACCTTACCTTCCAAACCGGAGCACGTCATGATGTTATGGCGGCAGGAATAGATAAGACGGTGGTGGTGGTGATATTTAATTTAAATTAAAAATTAGTGATTACGATAGGACAATGTCTGTCAGGTCAGTTATAATTATAATATTGAAAGGCGAAATTTGAATATATATAATAGTAAAAACTATAAAGGGGTGGCAATTATATGCGCTGAGTTATATTCGTGCTTGGTGCTTGATACTGGAGCTAGAATTTGATGTTTTTATTCAATTATTTTAACTTTATTTGATGTAGTTAATATCAAAATACTTGAATAATGAAAATAGTTTTTAATGTTATATGAACAAGAATGTTATATAATCCTAAAGGTAAGGGAAAACCGCAATAGTTTATAGACATTCATTTGTTCTTCGTATGAAGCCTGTACAGAGGGACCAATTCTGGCAATTCCGTTTTGGTGCGTTAGTTGTTATTATGAAAATGTTTCTTACAATGTCTGTCAGTAGAGCTAGTTTAAAATATAAGATAAACTATGAGATTACATTAATAATAAATACCAGATTTAAATTGCAAATGTGGCCATTCACGTGCATAATCACACCCATACATCAATTTAACATACATTCTATATCCATATGTAGGAGAGATAGGTCCATATTCCTTGACCAAATTGATCGTTATTAATCGAGAATGACGTCAACACTGCAAAACTTACGTCTTTAGAACAAAGTACCTTACGGCAGGATTGAAGGAGATAGGGATTTAGGCGCTACGAAACTGAAGAAAAATGTGATAGTAAAAACCGTAAGAAAAAGTCCGTGGAATAAAACCGTTAAATGAGACGTGCGCAGGCGTGACAGTCGTATACACAAGCGAATAATGTATAGCACCTTTCTCTTTCTCCCACTTTCTTTTCAATATCTGATCCCTTCTCTCTCTATTACCACTCCACCCCGCCATCGCATAGTACATACTCATGAACTGTGTCGATTCTACATTAGCTGAAGAAACTTCATTCCTACCTGGTGTCCCACGACACCACATTTATTTTTTATGAAAAGAGCAACGAATTTAGATGGAAGTGGAGTGGTCTACCTAGACCTGGAGGAATCGTGATATTTGACACTTGATTCACTCTGTCTACCACGCAAGGTACATAGTGTGATAAAAATTCTGAAAAATTAAAAAAAAATGTTCTTTATCCATATTTTATGTACAGACTGAGCAAACTCAACCGATGAATCAATAAACGACATAATATTTTGTTCCATTATTTCTAAAATTCAATACACGAGCCTTTAGATGTTGAGTTGGGTGATGATTTAACACACCCTTGAGATTAGCGTCGGTTTGGGCGGAGAGAAATATTATTCAATATTTCATAAGGATCCCACGAAGTGTTATGTAATCTTTTGAACAATTTTTCGCCCAACCCTAGTCTACTTCATCATATTTGGTTTCAATCAAAAATATTACACATTTTTACACTTCATACACATTTTTGGAGACAGTTCTCAGCCTACTACATCATATTTGATTTCAATCAAAAATATTACAAATTTTTACATTTCATACACATTTTTGGGGACAGTTCTCAGCCCACTTCATCATATTTGATTTCAATAAAAAAATATTACACATTTTTACATTTCCTACACATTTTTGGGGACAGTTCCCAGCCCACTTCATCATATTTGATTTCAATCAAACATATCGAATTTACTACATTGGTTATAATAAAATAATGCTAAAGCTCGTTTTCAAAAATTAATGAAGGATCTATACAAATATACACATCTTACGCCAAGGCCCTTACCAGGTAGGCAGAGAGTATTTAGTGCCAGATATCAAGATCCTGACAAACCCAAAGGTTTTATACATTAAATTAAATAAATAAAGTAAAGTTTTTCTCTGATATATGCTTAGAAAAGGATAAATTAATATACAGTAATTCTAATATAGTCGTCTGATAGTAGCATTTTCACGTAGATTATTATAGTTTCTGATAAATAGACAACTGAAATGTTTCTCGAAATATAGAAAAATAGTTAAAATTAAACTAAAATAGCAAGTATTATAATAATCTTAAAATTAAAAATGTTCAGTAACCCTTTATAAAACCTTTAAATAATACAGGAAATAAACACACACACACACACACACACACACACACACACACACACACACACACATACACACACACAAACACACACACACACACACACACTAACTTATAACACCCGAAATAAAATAAAAGCTGCTCACAGAAGAACATTTCTAGACAGACAGGCTAGTATTCGGAAAATGCGAAAAATGTGTTCATCTGTCTTTGTTTTTAAATAGAAAAAGAAAAATTTATATTTTTAAAAATTAATCGCCTGCACCTATTTTTTTAAATATCTTCAGTTTACAGAATTCATTCTTCTATAGTTTTGTTAAAAAAACCATTAATGTTATAAATGACGAATTTTGTCTTTATTTAATTTGCTTATTACTTCTTCACGCAAAAACTGCTCAACCAATTTTCATGAAATTTGGTACGCACATAGAGAGTAACTTAGATTAACACATAGAATAGTTTTTATCCCGAAACATTGTTCCTGTGGAATCGTGTGGGCATTGCCGCGGGCAACGGCTAATTATAAATAAAACCAAAATAACAGAGCTGATGATTCTAACCTATAAGTGGATAAACCTTTCAAGTGAGCAAATTACCTATCAAGTACCAGCTATCATTTACCAATCGTAAACGTCAAACAATTTACCTTACAGCAACTTAAATGATGTACTAGATAATATAAGAAAAAGAAATTAAGATACCAATTCACTGAAAAACCATATTAAGCAGATAAATGTAAACTTAAGTAGCAAAATGTTAATATAAAATTTAATCTGCATAATTAAGTGGAACAGCCATAAGCAATAGCTCATTGCGCTTCATCGGCATAAATTCCATTAGCTGAAGTGCGATATTCATTACCAGTGCTCCGATTTAAATTGTACTTAAATATAATGGCCATTACTTTCGTGACCGCTTCTTATAACTTATGATGATGATCATGATACAAATGACATTAGTCCACTCTATTTATATTTAGAAATTAAATCAATGTTAAATTACACTAACGTGACAAAAAATAGTCGGTTAAGTCGCAAATTCCAATGAGATTTTATGTAATGAGCACAAGTAGTAAAAGATAACTCTCGCCTATAGACTGTATAGCTATTGAAGGTAAGTGCTGCCTCGTGCCAGAGGTGTTAAGCCTGTTCCCTTCCATCCTGACCGGAACATGACACTGTCATAATGTCATCAGGAACAGGTAAGGCGGTGGATTCTTACCATGGCCCATTCTACCACTATTTGTGACTAATTTAAACTTTGCAGACAGGTGGACTATTCTGCGTAAGAGGCCCGCGCCAAATCGAAGATAAAGATTAAGATTGTGTAAATTTAGTAAAACTATTTTCGTATTTTGAATTGTATTAGTAATTAAACCTTTTTGGGAGTTCTGGATGTTACTGGCTGATATTAACAACATTTTAAATGTGACACACTGAAATTCTATTTCCGCCATTTTTAAATTGTTTTTTAAGCAAGCAAAATGAAAGTATGTGACAAAAAAATTTCGGTACATTTTAAGTTTTATTACAATAAAGGTAAAAATTTGACGAGCGTCGCGAATAAAATTTGTGCAGTATACGCACTTAATGTAGTATTAATAAGAATAATACAAATGTGGTTCAAGCGTTTAGTCTGGTATTTTAGTGCGAAAGATGAGTTTCGTTCTGGATGCTGTGTCACAGGAAAAAAAGGGTAGTAAGATCGACATATTAGTAGCTACAACATTGCTGAAGAACTGAATGTTGATGATAAAACAGTTTAATGTTAGTTACAAAAGTAAAGGTACAAAAAAACTTGACATTTGGGTACCACATAATTCCCCTGAGAGAAGGCTAATGCATCGTTTTTCCATTTGTGATTCTTTGTTGAAACATAACAATTTCGAACCATTTCTTAAACTGTTGATTACGGGTGATGAAAAATGGGTGACTTACGATAAGAATGTGCGAAAAAGATCATGGTAGAAGTATGGACTAGCCCCACAGATCGTGGCAAAGCCCGGCCTGACTCGAAATAAAGTGATGTTATTTGTATGGTTAACATGTTATTTGTTATGTTAAAATGTTATTAGTATTTAACAGGAAAGGAATCGTCCACAATGAGCTTTTGCCACCCGGTAAAACTATCGATTCTGACTTCTACTGTCAGCAAGTGATGAAGTTAAAAAAAGCTATTGAGAAAAAGCGATCGGAACTGGTAAATAGAAAGGGCGTGGTGTTCCACCATGACAACGTCAAACCGCACTCATTTATAGCCAAGCAGCAAAACTTGAGAGAGCTTTACTAGGATGTGTTGATCCTACGTATAGCCCTAACATTGATCCATCAGATTTCCACCTGTTTCAGTCATTGCAAAACTCTTTAGGAAGCATAAAGATAACCTCAAAAGAACACTAACCTGTTAGATTTTTTTTATCAAAAATCTCAAAATTTCTACAGGAATGGGATCATGGCATTACCCACAAAATTGTAAAAAGTCATTGATCAAAACGGCACGGCAAATACATATTACAAAAAAAAATCCCAAAAAAAATATTTTCCTTTGTATGAACAATACGAAAAACTTTTGCCCCGACCTTATATATCGTGAATAGCGTAATATAGTAAGAAAATAAATATAATAATAAGTTTCAAACCAAATAAATCAATAATGTGTGTATGTAGCAAAATGATAATATAAAATTCAATGTATAAAATATGGGATAGTCATATGCTATAGCTCATTGAGATTAATCGTCATAAACTCCACTAGCTGAAGTGCGATATTCATAACCGATTTAAATTGTGCGTAAATATAATAACCGTTGCTTCCGTAAACGCTTTTTATAGCTTGTATATAACAAATTATATTTATTAGGGGCACAATTTTATTAACACTGTTCTATTTTAATTAGTAGTGAACAGTATTAATTAAAGGTATATAAAACCACAATGTATACGTTTGAGGTCACTTGTTCAAATTTAGATAACGACATGATGATAATATTTGTAATTGTGAAAAGTATCATGGTTTCAATGCTTCTTATCGTCAGTGCTTGGTGTATTTCCATTCTTAACACAATAATTACACTTATAAGTTCCACAATATATTTTTATTATAATGTTTTAGCCAACCGGTTTCTCTATTTAATAGTCCCGATGATGCCTGAATAGTGAATCCGGTTGGCTAAAATATAATAACAAAAATGTATTGTGGAAAGTTTAAGTGAAATTAATAAATTGTGTCTATCATGTTTAATCAAATTGCCAAAAGAATAAAATGTTAATTCAGTTTAAAACGAAATATAAAACAGTTATGTAGAAAAAAAGTTAATATAAAATTTAATCTACAAAATGAAATGGGGTAGCGCAAAGCAATAGCTCGCTGAGCTTCATCGGCATAAATTCCATTAGCTGAAGTGCGATATTCATTACCAGTGCTACGATTTAAATTGTGCGTAAATATAATGACCGTCGCTTCTGTGAACGTTTTTTGTAGCTCGGATGATACAAGCTATATTTATTAGCAATAGACTATCTTATTGTATTTATTATATTATTTGTAATATTTTTATCCTGCTGCATTTATTCAACACTGAATCACATTTTAACATTGATTTTTTTCTTACGAGATGTGGAAAAAAGCGAGGTGGTGAATTTTGTTAGAGGATACACGTCGCATGAATACTACAAAGATGGTAATGGAGCGTTGCTAATTTTGTGGATTGAATTCTTAACCTCTTGTCTTTTGATTACCGGCTCCCGGTAAATATAAACAACCTGCATATTATGTCGACTGTCACCAGGAGCCGGTTAAATTTGGCTTGACTCCTTTCACTTTTATTTAAATTGTAACAAAGCTCTGGGCCACTTCACAAGATTTTAAAACCAATTGAAAGTAAATGGGGGTAAATACAAAGGGTGCGGTGGGGGTGAATACAAAGGGGGTAAATACAAAATTGTGTGCTAAGTACAAAAAATCCTTTACGTAATATATCACACCTATCACATTGTGGGAATTAGTGACCTCGGCTAGTCGTGAGTGCCCTGGTTGTGCCTCTACCTACTTCTTCGGGGATATGGGTGTAAATATACATAATATAAACAATAGGACATTCCGAAAAACGTAACGCAATTCTCTTTGATATTCCGTGTCTTTTATGCTCGGACTGTTGTTTATTGTGTCATATCTTGGTTAACTTTAGAGGTGATTTCACATTTCAACTATAAGGTAAAGTATATAACAATTAATTTAAATCGCTTAAAATAGTGCATCTTTATGATAATCCTAATTTAGAGAGTTAAAAACGAGAGGTGTATATAAGTATTGTGTGAATAAAGTTATCAGATAGTCTTTCTTCCGAAGTGGAACACGACTGTGACGAAAACTTGCACTACAGTTGAAAATAGTCGGGTGAATTGCCTTAGTTCACGCAAAGTGTAGAAAGAAGAAAATAACAAAGCTCATCCGCCTAAGTCAGCTGGTCATTCCAGCTACACGAAGGTTCGAGTTAAAGCCCTCCATCCTACTCATTCGTGTTATTTTTACCAATGTTCATCATTACCTTATTCCATTAAGGATGATGATATGAATGGTAAACTGGCCAACATAATGTGACTGACACTTAACTTTATATATTTAAACAAAAATGATTGCTTTAATATTTTTTGTGTAACTTCAAAAGTCAGTATGATATATCAGTACCTGTCTTATTGGGCTGTGTCACAGAAGTGATAGTGGTAATGTACAGAAGAGTCATTCCCTAACAACATGCAAGTTAATATGTAAAAAGTATTAACAATTGTTCTGACTTTTATCTGCAAGGCAAATTTAAATTTAAGAGGTCAAGTAAAACCTCATATTGCGTTAAGTGTAGATACTAAAAACTAGGTGGTAGAGTTTTTCAGCAACTCGCCCGGATTGGTACCACCCACTTACCTATTCCTGCCGCTATAACGTCCAACGTTTGCCGTTGACGTGTTCCGGTTCGGAGGGCAAGGTAGCCGGATTTACTTTTGCTCGAGGCCTAGCATCCCGGCCTCAGGTTGGCAACGCACTGTTACCAGCTTTAGTGTCTCTAGACGACGTGAATTTCTTACCGTCAGGTTTACGGTAGTGGAAGGCAAACAAGCAGACAGATTTTGTCTGCTTGTTTGCCTTCCATTACCGTAAGAAAGTAGCAACACAATAACATAAACCGTTGATAACTTGAGTTCAGGATGTTATTATTTCATTGTTTACTATTTCTGATCAATCCTTCTTATAAAGGTATTGTATGACAATTGACCCGATAAATTTATTGATATTATAGAGTAGACATCAAATGTTACACGTGTTGCGGATGACGTAAAGAACGAGTGTCGAGCGGCGGAACACCTAGTGGTAACCCTGACTGTACCTTCATCAAGATTGTTGAGAAAAGAGTTTTCTATATGATGCCAAAACTTTGGACCCCTTTATACGATAATTGCGCAGACGTAGGAGTATGAAATTTGGCACACTTATAGTTTACGAGTAGGACTACACTTAGAGTTTTCAATAATAATGCTTTAAAGTACATTAAATCAATAAATAAAACATTACCCACAATACGACGCATTTGACACACACAAACAAATATTTTGATGATAACTTCAATAATAATGCTTTAAAATACACTAAAACAATAAATAAAACATTATCCACACTACCACGCATTTGACACACAAAAACAAATATATTGACGATAACGATAAAAGATTACAGATGGCGCACTAAAATTATGAAAGCAAAGTAGTTGGTCTTTACGAGTGAAGATGGCGTTCTTAACAACAAGATATTAAAATTTATTATGGTCGAATTTCGACCAGTGGGCGACCACTAGTTAAATATTAATGTTTGTATATATAAATCAGGTAGGCAAAAAATATGGTGATTGAAAAAAAAAGTATTGATAATGAAATCCGTTTCTTTGACACCTACCTAGAATTTAAAATGTTCGGGTTAATATGGATATTATAAATTATCAATATAATATGATATGCACCATATAATATTATGATTAACAGCAATGTCACTTGAGGTGTTTTGAATATCAAGTCATTTCACTCTGTATGTGAAAGAAAATGATAAATCATATTTTTGCATACACATACCTACATAGTACATACTTTATTTATTATGAATTTTGTATGGAAAAGTACTGACTATAACAGAACAGTTTACCTTTTCGTATAAGTACAAACATAATATTTTGGCATTTGGTTGGATTACATATGTACCCAACTAATACATAAGGTAAACTTAAGTAATCCTTTAACCTATAATATTCACTACTCTTAAATGTGACTTGATTTGAAACGGCAATGTTATTAATATATTATTATGAAACCAAAATCAAACAGAAATGGGTCAAATGTAACTAGAATATTTGATTACAGATTGGAAAAGCTGGAATTAAATGAACGATTTTAATAATAGACAGTATATCAACTTTATGAGTTTGATAATTTTACAGTAGATAATAGGTTGCAAATTATATTTCCTGGAAATAATGAATTATTTCAAATCTAAATGAAACTATTTTGAAACCATGTCAGGCAATTAATTAGAAATTAGCGCCCCGCTTTGCATGGTTATGAAATAATATACATATAAACTTTCCTCTT
>NJDC01003291.1:210764-237633 GCA_002245475.1 Calephelis virginiensis
ACGAGTGTCGAGCGGCGGAACACCTAGTGGTAACCCTGACTGTACCTTCATCAAGATTGTTGATAAAAGAGTTTTCTATATGATGCCAAAACTTTGGACCCCTTTTTACGATAATTGCGCAGGCGGAGGAGTACGAAATTTGGCACACTTATAGTTTACAAGTAGGACTGCACTCAGAGTTTTCAATAATAATGCTTTAAAGTACATTAAATCAATAAATAAAACATTACCCACACTACCACGCATTTGACACACACAAACAAATGTATTGATGATAACTTCAATAATATTGCTTTAAAGTACAGTAAATCAATAAATAAAACATTAACGATAAAAGATCACAGATGGCGCACTAAAAATTATGAAAGCAAAGTAGTTGCTCTTTAGAAGTGAAGATGGCGTTCTTAACAATAAGATATTAAAATTTATTATGGTCGGATTTCGACCAGTGGGCGACCACTAGTTACATATTAATGTTTGTATATATAAATCAGGTAGGCAAAAAATATGGTGATTGAAAAAAATTGTTTTGATAATGAAATCCGTTTCTTTGACACCTACCTAGAATTTAAAATGTTCGGGTTAATATGGATATTATAAATTATCAATATAATATGATATGCACAATATAATATTATGATTAATAGCAATGTCACTTGAGGTGTTTTGAATATCAAGTCATTTCACTCTGTACGTGAAAGAAAATTATAAATCATATTTTTGCATACACATATCTACATAGTACATACTTTATTTATTTTGAATTTAGTATGGAAAAGTACTGACTCTAACAGAACAGTTTACCTTTTCGTATAAGTATAAACATAATATTTGGGTATTTGGTTGGATTACATATGTACCCAATTAATACATAAGGTAAACTTAAGTAATCCTTTAACCTATAATATTCACTACTCTTAAATGTGACTTGATTTGAAACGGCAATGTTATTAATATA
The DNA here is from genome assembly GCA_002245475.1 of Calephelis virginiensis. NCBI lineage: Eukaryota > Metazoa > Arthropoda > Insecta > Lepidoptera > Riodinidae > Calephelis > Calephelis virginiensis. The sequence continues at coordinate 211,723 of NJDC01003291.1, forward strand.
TTATGAAACCAAAATCAAACAGAAATGGGTCAAATGTAACTAGAATATTTGATTACAGATTGGAAAAGCTGGAATTAAATTAACGATTTTAATAATAGACAGTATATCAACTTTATGAGTTTGATAATTTTACAGTAGATAATAGGTTGCAAATTATATTTCCTGGAAATAATGAACTATTTCAAATCTAAATGAAACTATTTTGAAACCATGTCAGGCAATTAATTAGAAATTAGCGCCCCGCTTTGCATGGTTATGAAATAATATACATATAAACTTTCCTCTTTTATCACTGTACCTATTAAAAAAAACACATCAAAATCCGTTGCATAGTTTTAAAGATTTAAGCATACAAAGGGACATAGGGACAGAGGAAGCGACTTTGTTTCATAATATGTAGTGTGCAAGCTATCTCGTTCAGAGGTTCCATTTTGTACAGTATAAAGTTTTATACCTTTCGAAGAGTGTATTATATTTCTGGATTATGGACGGAGATGTGTCAGCATCATTTCCTCGAAGTTGCGAAGTTGTGTAAAATTCCCTTCATTATTATACAATGGCCGTGAAAGCCTAAAGTTTATAACACAGACGAAAGTAAAACTTGGTTTATATAGCTATGTTGAAAGTTGAGTATTTTCTAGTTGTGTGGGTTGCTTTTACCCTAGATTGCTTAGTTTTGTGCTTGGAAAGGTTTCTAAATTTAACATTTGATATCAAGTATTAAATGATCAAACGAACTCATCTGAGCGAAAGTTTGATCACAATTGTCTTTTGTTAATCGTAGAAATTTACAACAAACTGTGTACCGTGTAGTCACGAATTAATAAAGGATATTTCAACAAGTGATTTAAAATACGTACCTGAAAATATGTAAAGTACTCACAAAAATTATAAATAGCAAATAAGTAGAATATAAAAATAGCTATTGTCGGTAGAAAACCGGGCGTCTATAAACTCTCTCAGCTGATATCCATATGTCACGACCACTGTATCGCGTTACACTCATAACTAATAACAATTTACAAAAAAATGTTTTTCTTTTTTTCCTCAAAATTTTTTTCTGTTTTTTGACTTTACAAAATGCTAAAAACTAGTTTTTTTTAATGAATAGGAAGCAAACGAGCAAGTGGGTCACCTGATGAAAAGTGATCAACTCCGCCCACGGACATCTGCAACACCAGGAGTATCACAGATGCGTTGCCGACCTTTAAGGAATGAGTACGCTCTTTTCTTGAAGGTTCCTAAGTCATAATCGTTTGGGAATACCGCCCTCAGTAACTGATTCCACAAAGGTGTTATACGGGGTAAAAAATGTCTTCGGAATCGCACAGTTTTAGATCGCCACGCATCGAGATGATGGGCATGATACCTTAGACGCGATGTCTGAAGGTGGAAATCAGCGGCTGGAATTAAACCAAACAACTCCTCAGAGCATTCCCCATGATAAATGCGGTAGAAAACAGAGTGACCCAACATTTCTACGCAACGCTAAGGAATCAAGCCGATTGGTAATTTCCCGGTCATTAACAATTCGAATTGCTCTACGTCGAATGCGGACAAACGGAAGGAGCTGGTACTGTGGATCCCCTGCCCCGAGTTAAGAACAGTACTCCATATGAGGCCGAATTTGAGCTTTTTATAGTTGTAAGCGATGGCCCGGCTTGAAATACTGTCTCGCTTTACTGAGCACACTAAGTTTTTAGAGGCTATTTTAGCCTTCACCTCCAGATGACCACGAATATAACATTACTCGAAATGTCAAGGCTGTAGCAGAAAGGGAAACGCTCTCAAATTGAGGAGATGCGATAAAGGGAGTATTTTTAGCGGAAAACGCGCAAACTTATGTCTTGTTAGTTTAAAGTTTTTGAGCCGGATTGATATATTCCAAAATATGGATACACTTTCATTTAACGGTATGAAAATAGGACTACTATAGGACTACTATATATAGGACTGAACCTAGTCAGATGTCACGGTGTTCATCATGCACCTCGATGAGTTTCCCACGAATTGAAAACTGGGACGCGTAATAATGCTACCCAAACAAGGGAAGAACTTTCTAAATCCAGCCAGCAATCGCCCCATATCGTTGCTCCCAGAGATCTCTAAAATATTTGAGAAGCTTCTTCTGAAATACTTGCTTAAATACATCGAACCACAACCAGATTAATTCGAGTTCCGGTCTGAACATAGCACGACTCTACAACTGTCCAGAGTACTACATGAGCTCACAGCAGCCTTCAACAAAAACGAACAAACCGTGGCAGTACTTCTGGATATGGAAAAAGCGTTCGACACAGTCTGGCACACCGGTCTACTGTACAAGCTTGCCCACTTATCCACGCCTCGCCGCCTCGTCAGGGTAATAGCCTCCTTCTTGAAAGACAGAAGATTCTATTTCTATAAATTTTAAAGAAAGAAAAAATTTCGCCCCAGAATCCTCAGTAGCTCAATTGGTTAGAGCATTCGTCGGCTTGAGACGAAAGGTTACAGGTTCAAATCCTGCCTGGGGCGAAATTTTTTCTTTCTTTAAAATTTATAGAAATTTATCCCAAGCACAGGGCAAGTGCTAAAATAAAAATACGTTGCGAGAAACGAAAGTTATGGCCATTCTAAAATGTGAATTTCATCTGTAATGATGAACTCATTTGGTGGGTACTCAGAATTGTGTATCTATAGGACATAACTACCCGCGTTAACGGGTTAGAAAGGAATTAAAAATTTCGCCACGGGACTTGAATCCTCAGTAGCTCAATTGGTTAGAGCATTCGTCGGCTTGAGACGAAAGGTTACAGGTTCAAATCCTGTCTGGGGCGAAATTTTTTTTAAAATTTATAGAAATTTATCCCAAGCACAGGGCAAGTGCTAAAATAAAAATAAGAAGATTCTATGTTGCGATAGAAGACGCAAAATACGGGAAAAAACCCATAAAGGTTGGAGTTCCTCAAGGGAGCTGCATATCACCTGCACTATACTCTCACTACACAGACGATATCCCGGTCGAAAATGGTTGCATGCTGGCATTACGCTGACGACGCGGCGTACATATCCACATCAATGTTAGCTCTACATACAATCAGAAAACTCCAACTGACACTGGACCTACTTCCAGCCTGATTTTCAAGATGGCGCCTAGCAGTGAACGTCGACAAAACGCTGGCCCTACTCCCCAGACGTAAAAAGCCAAAAGGCCTTGTACCACCACTCCGGCTCCTGGGACAGAACATCACATGGACCAAAACGGTCAAGTACCTGGGACTAACCATAGATAACCGACTGAACATGAGGGCCCACATCAAATGTGATCAGATCAACCAAAGCAGTCTTGCCACGCCCTCTCTGAAACACAACTTCCAACAAGCGTAAAATGTGGCGCTCAGGAAAATCATCAATGCTCCGCGCTACGTTCGCAACGATGTAATACAGAGAGACCTGCGAATAGAGAACCTAGAGGACTTCATCAGAAGCCTGTCAACAAAAAATGTTCGAGCCTGCTGACAGTTCAGAACTCCACAATATAAAATCAATCGCCACATGGCACTCTTGTCCCCCGGACGGGAACCATACCCCATCGACTCGACATACACCTAATACATGCCTTCACCCCCCACCCTTATCTCTAGTCGCCCCATCGTTCGCTGATCGTACCTGCTTGGTTTCCCCCAGGGGTCTCACCCGGTACGGCTGATCGCACGACGGGGCGTGAAGAAATCAGGGAACGAGGACTTTATAGTAACTAAAACCGAAACAAGGGAAGCCTCCCAATGCAAACCCTACGACGTGGTCGTCTTAACAAGCAGAATGAAATAATGGTAAAGGGGCACTCGCCCCGAACCCATCTCCCTACTCCTTTGCAGGGGTAAGAGAAGACTGCGAGCTAGCAATACAGTGCAGTGCAAGCTTTTAAATACGCAACAGCCTCAAAGAAGAGAGGTGAAAAAGTAACCCCTCAAGATATCTCCTATTGGTAGTCTGCCCAAAGTATAGTAGTGTTTCCCTGAAATAAAGAAGATTTAAAGAAAAACTTCTTCAGTGCGTTGTTATTTGGGTGGCTGGTGTTCTTTTAAGAATATTCAGTCCACTGGCTTCCCGCTGAAGTTGACCCTGTATTCTTTTCTCGTTGTGCGCACAGTGCTGTCGAGCACATTGGCGTCGAATTAAGACAGTATTTCCTGTTTCGTGTTTCGCTTAGCGCTGTCGCGCACACAAACGGTGTTTAAAAAGAAACGATTTCCATTTCATTTAAATACTTTTGCATAAAACTGACTCAAATTACATTCTATTTAATGGAGTAAACTGGGAAAGGCCGAACCTCAAATGAAAAGTCAAAGGACAAAAGTTGAAAGAAGAAATAAAAAAAATATTAGTCATAAAACGAAAGATGAAGACGACACTGCAAAGTGCAGAAGCTAGACACGGAAAACCAACACTGGATTGTCACACATCAAGGGCAGGGAAAAATTAAAAAGTATTTAAAAAGAAACTACGAGTACTTCCATTTCATTCAAATACTTTTGCATAAAACTGACTCAAATTACATTCTATTTAATGGAGTAAACTGGGAAAGGCCGAACATCAAATGAAAAGGCAAAGGACAAAAGTCTTTTTGAATATCTAGTTTCAGCTTCATTAAAAACTGTTATTTCACCTTTGGCCCGCGGCACAAGAACCTCTCTGAAATATTTAATTAAAAGGCTGCTTCGTGTCTTCTGATTCAAAGTGCCTGATATTTTAATGTGAAACAATGATTGTTGTCTGCCTATTCATTAAAAATAACAACTTTCGCTTTATAAGCTCTCTTCTTGGTATTCGTAGGTCACTAAGTAATTAAGTTTTTTAATAAACTAGCTGAGACTGAGCAATCATTCGCGTGTAATTTAACGAAAAATTTATTTGATTGATATAAAATTTTCGGAAATATAAGTAATCGAAATTACTCCTTATTAAATCTGTCAATAAAATCCTGTCAACATCGATGCCTTCAGTGAGCCGGAACAAAGTGACAGACAGACAGACAAAATTAGTAAAAAAAAATATTTTGGCAATTCTTTCGGATATACATTCATATGCATGTAAAAAAAAGCGTTGATTTTATTATTACAGACACTTTACTTTTATTGTTGTGTATAGATGTTATTTCAAGTTTTTAATACTTATCAATTTACACTTTTTAATTAATGCTTTAGACTTTATTGTACTTCAGACTTCGATGCTCAGTTACAAATCTGATCAATCTGTAAAAGTTCAGTGCTCCTTAAGTAATAATTGATTGGATAAAGTTTTGACTTTTGCGATGAATCGTACTTATTGTTACCACTTCTCACATATTATGTCAAGAGGCGAAACCGGCGTTTTTGTATGAAAATGGGCAGATGCATGGCAGAGAGGCAGGTGTGCCTCGATCGTGAGGTCTGGCACTCGTAAGGGACTTGGCGTGAAGATTTGTAGTTGTTGTTTTTGTTGTAGTATATGTTTCATACTATAACATTAATTATAACACAAAACAAAAGTTATAGGCAACTGTACCTAAACAAAAGATAGGAAGCACGATTATAAACGTATATGAGCGAGAGTGCAGTACGCTTCCTCACTTTCCCGCACAAATCCCTGCCTGCACCTACCTTGAAATGAGTTCTGCGCAACGAAATGTTACTCGTTTCGAAAGCACACTGAAGCTTTGTGTGAACTGTAGGATAAAACTAAACTATAAAAAGCCATTACCTCAGCATCTAGACATTTTGTATAGTTCTATTCACAGCGACTACTTTAGCAAACCCTAGCTATCTAAAAGCAGACCTTAGGATTCAAATTGAAAAAACCTGAGACCTGGTAGAAACTTAAGAGTTTGACTCAAACCCTAGATTTAAATAGTTAAAATTTATTTATTTGTTAATGCAAACTGGTTAAATCTCTATAAATTTTAAAGAAAGAAAAAAATTCGCCCCAGACAGGATTTGAACCTGTAACCTTTCGTCTCAAGCCGACGAATGCTGTAACCAATTGAGCTACTGAGGTTGGCTAAATCTATTTGGAGATTTACTAACTCTAGAGTCAGAAAAAATTCATTGCACTATAGCGATAGTCAATGTTAATTTGGTCAGCACGAAAAAACGGAAAAATCACTTGGTCACAATTTTAACATAATTAAAATTCAGGTATTTAGTATAATCAGCTTTAGAATTACTCTTTTTATATAATATTGGAAGGCAAGCAAGCAGACTGATTTCCTGATGGTAAGAAATTCACGCCGCCTAAAAGACACCAAAGGTGGTAATGGTGCGTTGCCAGCCTGAGGCCGGGTTGTTAGGCCTAGGGCGAAAGTAAGTTTACCGGTTTCCTTAACCTCCGAACCAGAGCAAGTCAAGGGCAAGCATTGACGTTATGGCGGCAGGAACAGGTAAGGCGAAACCAATCCGGACGAGTCGCTGCGGAACTCTATCACCTAGTAAGATGTCATGGTGTTAGTGACGGAAAGCCTATGCTCGCCTTGTACGAGCTGCCTGGTAGGAAAAAAGATGGTCTATTCTGCAAAGGAGCCCGGACCAACACAGGCAATTCATAAAATTAACAAAACTTTACAGACTAAATAAACAAAAGGTACGTAAAGCAACGAGTAGGAATATTAACTTATATCATGTAGACAATAAATACTTTTTTATGGGTTAATTTAAACAACTTCAAGAGGTCGGTAGGAATGTTTTTTCCGCTACTTCTCTTTAAACTCAAGTAGTTACTTCGCCTGAATTATTTGAAGTAAAGATTAATTTGCAAAACTGACCTTAAATTCTTTGTCTCAACAGAAAATCGATCTTTTACGAGTACCCTCTTCAAATTACAGCCATTCTTTTACTTAAACAAACTTATGAAAGTTCTCTCCTTAGATGCTTAACAATGAATATTTGAATTAATGAAAATTTATTTTGTGCGGTTCATTTGAACTAGACAATAAATTAAATTAAATATCCCTGGACAAGTTACACAAATTGAATCTAACCCCAAAGTAAGCAAATTATATGCTTGTGTTATGGGTGTTAGTCAACTAATACATAGAAATACGAGTACTTAATCATATACAAGAATAAATTTAATGAACACCCAGACCAAGAAATGCAGACATCTAAATGTTCTTCACACAAATGCCTGCCCCGTCGGGAATCGAATCCGAGCCTCGCGGTAAGTTGTTGTAGTTAGGCGTGTACGCTAGCCGCTCGACCATCGAGGCGGTTATGTGCAATTACCAAGTTATGTACAACTTACAATTATAGAAATTTACCTTTAGAAGGTATTTTTTACATTTTAGCACTTGCCCTGTGCTTAGATTAGATTTCTATAAATTTTGAAGAAAGAATAAAATTTTTTAAGTTTTTTTTGGGAGAAACGAAAATTACGGCCGTTATAAATGTAAATTTCATCTGTAACGATGTACTCATCCAGTAGGTATTCAGAACTGTATACTTATAGGACGTTAGCGGTTAAGAAAGGAATTAAAAATTTCGCCACGGGACTTAAATCCTCAGTAGCTCAAATGGTTAGAGCATTCATCGGCTTGAGACGAAAGGTTACAGATTCAAATCCTGTCTGGCATGAATTTTTTCTTCCTTTAAAATTTATTGAAATTTACCTTTAAAAGCTCATGTGCTTCCCGTTCCTTTTCAAATTGTAACTCACAAACGGCATTTCATTTACACCAACAGACTCAAAATAAAGCGGATTACCCTCGGTCGATAGCTTTGCAACTGTAAGTCCATAGATTATTTCACTTGACATCTTCGTCGATTTCCGATATTTCGACGAAACAGGATTACTGAATCGCTGAAAATATACGGTTCATTGATTTGAATTTGTATTTGTCTGACATTTTACATGTTATCCACAAATAATGTAGCTGCTGATGTGGACAGCTTTGCATTAATTGGATGGGTTAGGAATTAGAATTCAAACAAATAAACATGTCTATACAGTCTTGTATGAACTTTCCTTACAACTGTTTCAACTTATTAGGTACCTCCCAAATACTTCGTTAGAAAAAGAAGAAGAAGAAATGTATTTTTACCGCTTGCAAAGACAAAAAACCATCACTATCACAACATTTAAAGTTCTTACCTATTTATTTATTACACCTATCTCCACACATCAACAATTAAAAATGTTGTATGAAATATGTGTTAAATTGGTTCAATTTCTCTACTAGACAACTCGTGTGAAATAAAAATAAATCTTTGTAATAATACAAAAATCTAAAACTAGGTATATATTTTTATATAAAAATATTTATATGTGATTTAAGAATGCTACCGAGCTTCGACTCCGGTTTTGAAAAGTCCTGATTTCGATATTTACCACACATTCGGTTCTTTGGCTTCGACTGTTTCATTCGACAATAAAATGTCGGTCCGCCCTTTGAAAAGATAGATGCAGTGCTCATCAGAAAAAATCTCCGACAAAATATACTCCCGTCAAGGGGAGCAAAGCGAAACGCATCTGCACGACCTAGCTACCTTTTACGGACATGCACACTTTTAGATGCATAGCACTTGCGACTTTACAAATAAACACGTTATAAAATTTTATACTTAGAATTAACTAAAAATAAGCAAAATCTCTACTAATAAACTCGGAATAGCTTATACTTCGCATAGTCACAGTACAACTGTGTATACTAGGCTTATTCCAACCCACACCGTAGTTTAAGTGAGTCATATAAAAGCAAAGGCAGCAACATCTAGTTCCACCCTATACTTGTTGCTGCCTTTGCTTTTACATGACACAAGTGAAAAATATCTTTTACACATTTAAAAAAAAACAAACTTTGACGTCGTTGCGATTTTTCAGTTTTACTTCAGCTAAATTTAGTATTTATAATACTTAAATTATTATCATTTTACATTGTAAAAGCAAAGGCAGCAACATCGAGTTCCACCCTATACTGGATGTTGCTGCCTTTGCTTTTACATGACACAAGTGAAAAATATCTTTTACACATTTAAAAAAAACTAACTTTGACGTCGTTGCGATTTTTCAGTTTTACTTCAGCTAAATTTAGTATTTATAATACTTAAATTATTATCTATCATAATAATAAAAAAATAAGTAAGTAGAACAGATTAAATAAATTAATAATGCTATCAAACAAACAAAAAATATCATTTAAAAGTTGCTGTAACTAAGCAACAATTTTTAGTAAGTACATCTTCACGTCCTCCGAAAAGGTAGGCAGAGGCACAACCAGGCTACCCACGGCTAGCCGAAGACACTATGCCTCACAACGTGATAGGTGGCAAGTCTATCATCGCCAACCGGAGATACAACCAATCCCGGGCAAAAATATTTTTGTAGGAAAATTAAAAAAAACATTTCCTATTTTTTTGTTACCCAACCCGGGATCGAACCCGGGACCTCAAGAAGATAAGTGCGTTGCTGGACCGCTTGACAACAGAAGTGATCAAAATGTTATGACAATGACAAACTGACGAATTTCTCTTTCGAAATTGTGATTTGCGTCGTTGCTATTCGGTATACCTAGGCAAAAATAGTTACCCAGAGTTTATTTGGTAGCAAATATATTTTTGCTATTTATGATTTATTTTAAGTATAACTACGGCCTAAAATTTCGTCTCCAACTCCGGTTTCTAGGACTAGACTCCGGATTAGTCTGCTTAAAGCCAGTGTCAATTTGAAGGGCCTTAACGTGTTAGCCTCAATTTAATAAAGTATTATAAGCATGACAAGAATTATTGAGTACGAGCAAGGTGTATAGAAGGGACAGAGTAAACAATGGCAGCGCACGCTGCGGCAGAAATATGTAACAAAAGGGGCTAGAGAAACTTGATAATCAAACGTTGTTTGGAAAATGGGTTATTATTCCGGTTTCTTTTTGTCTTTATGTAAAAAACTAGTCTCCGTAAATTATAGTGTGTCTAGTCCGAGTAAATTTGATGTTTTTTCCTGAAGCAACCTGAAAAATAGATCAAAGAATCAAACGGGTAAAAGCAAATGATGTTGGACACTTAAATATTATAAAATATTTACTAATTATGTTATTATTGATGATGGATCGCCATGGTGTCCAAAACCTGACGACAAAAATGTAACTTTTCATAGGAGGCAAAAAAATCTACCAATCCAAAAAAAATATGAAAGCTGTTGCACAGACAAAAATCGTTTCAAGACTACTTTTAGGTTGTTTTGCTTAGTGAAAGCCCAACTGTCTGCTGAAACAACATACCGAGAATTTGCTGACCTATCAATAACAATACATGACTATGAACTGCTACTTATTCAGTTATTTCGAATTTCCACTAGCAAAATTAACTATGGTCTGTTAATTTGATGGCCTCTGTGATCTAGCGGTCCGGCGTCAGACTTGACTTCTTGAGGTCCCAGTTTCCATCCCCGAATCGGGCAACAAAAAAAATTACAAAATTTGTATTTTCAATTTTCTAATGAAATGGACGTGGCATGGGATTGGATATGTGCCCAGTTGGCGATAGGCTTGCAACCTATCAAATTGTAGGACTTAGTGTCCTCGGCTATCCAAGGCCCTGGTTGTGCCTCTGCCTAACATTTGGGGATATGGGCGTGAAGATACTTAAAATTAACTATGACGAAATGTACAGATTAAGCATTTTCTGAATTTATTTAATTCAGAAACTTATTTCATGTTTCACGCTTTCAAATCAGATCCTAAAATCACTTTAGTTTTCTCTTTAATTGTTTTTTACAAATGTGTATAAAAACACTGTTTCTATAGTATTAAATTTTACAAAAAAATAATATGTTACTGCTATTTGACATACTCCCCTAAAGTTGCGTTTAAAAGGTGAAGCTATTATCGTGTACGTTCCGAATACCAGCAATTTATCAGAAAATCTGTCTGCTAAAAACAGCAAACACCCGAGTCTAGTAACGGAATATTTTTTATGTCAAAAATAGTTTCTGTGACAAAAAAATAAACAATAACGTTTAATGTTATTGAAACTCGAAACCTAATAACATAAATAAATAGCTTTATATAGTTTAATAATTGGTTTAGTCCAAATAACAGCAAGACTTTAACACAGATATTACTAAGCTTTATAAGGAATAAATATGTTGATATACAATAAATTTTAATAAAGAATGTTGTCACTTTCAAGAATACTTATGTATGCGGGCAGGAGTAAGGGTTTCTTGATCTCGGCCCTCCAAATAAATCATCTGGAGAGAGACCTTCACGAGACAACCGGGTGACGTGATCCTTGAATATTTCACGTCGGTTCGCCTCCGTCCTATATAAATCTCAACACCTTAAAAAAGCTTCTCTACGGAGCTTAAATATTGATTCATGCCTTTTGTGTATTTGCTTTCTTGTAAGCATTTACGAATATAAATTTACTAGTGGTCGCCCATTGGTCGAAATTCGATTATAATAAATTTTAATATCTTGTTGAAAAGAACGCCATCTTCATTTCTCAAGATCAACAACTTTGTTTCCTGAATAGTTAGTGCGCCATCTTTGCTCTTTTATCTTACATTTGTTTGTGTGTGTCAAATGCATGGTAGTACGTGTAATGTTTATATTTTTTTTAATAAATGCACTTTACAAACATTATCATTGAAAAATATTGGCGTTCTGCACTTCTCCTACACATAAACTATTAGTGTGCCAAATTTCATACTCCTTCGTCAGCGCAATTATCGTAAAAAGGGGTCCAAAGTTTTTGCTTCGCGTATTAATATTATGATTTTGTTGAGTACCGATTGGTAACGCGTATTTTGACTTGCTTGTAAATACTTGACGTTTCATTCAATATTTATTGATTATGGTCACATCCGGATCTCATCTCGAATAAATCTCTCGAATCTCATCAGCTCGTGACCACAACCAATGCAACTTGTTTGAAATTTCGAGCACCTATAACAAGTAAGTCAAAATAAGTTTTTCCCGTGTCGGTCCGGGCTACTTTACAGATTAGACCATCTGCTTTGCTGCTAGGCAGCTCATAAAAGAATAGTCTTACCCTCACTGGCACTGTGACATCTTACTAGGTGGTAGGTAAAGTGGTAGAGTAAATAATGGTGGTAGGGTGGTGAAGCAACTAACCCGGATTAGTACCACCACCTTGTCTGTTCCTGCTGTCATAGCGTCAGTGCTTGCCATTGACGTGTTCCGGTTTTGGAGGGTAAGGTGGCCGGTAAGACTGCTTGTGCTCGAGGCCTAACATACCGGCCTCAGGTTGGCAATGCACCATTACTACCTTTGGTGTCTCTAGGTACGTGAATTTCTTACCATCAATAAATCCAAATGCTTTTTTGTCTTCCAATATCGTAGAAAAACGTGTTATGACCCGGTAACTAACCAATAATCAACCAATAATCCAATAATCGCCTCTGTGGTCTAGCGGTCCGGGTGTTGCACTTGACTGCATGAGGTCCCGGGTTCGAATCCCGGGTCGGCCAACAAAAAGAAAATTGGATTTTTCCAATTTTCTAACAAAAAAAAATGTTGGTCGGGATTGGAAATGTGCCCGGTTGGCGATAGGCTTGTCACCTATCACATTGTGGGACTTAGTGTCTTCGGCTAGTCGTGGGTGCCTTGGTTGTACCTCTGCCTAACTCTTCGGAGATATGGACGTGAAGATACTTTAACTAACCAATATTTAGTAACTTACTTTTAAATTACTATAATATATTATTATTATTTTACTGTCTTCTTTTTCACTTTTTTAATTGTATAAAGCAAATAAACTTATTACTCACTGACTCCCACAATATTAAAAAATGTACAATGTAAGGTGATTCACTGAACAATTCTTAAATCCAGGGTTAATCTCGAATCTCGAGATCATACGAATCGGAAATTGGTGTCGTATTTAATTTTTTAACACAAATACTAGAGGATTGTTAATATTTTGGTACAAAAAATTTAACGAATACGATAAACTAATTTATTGTTTACTATTAAATAAATTTTAATAATCTGCCAGTGTTGTGTTCAAGAGTACCTAAAATGAAACACTCGATTCCAATTTCCATTATTGTATGAATCCTATCCTATCCTATTCCTGCCGCCATAACGTTATGACGTGTTCCGGTTTGGAGGGTAAGGTAGCCGGTAAACTTACTTTTGCTCGAGGCCTAACATCCCAGCCTCAGGTTGGCAATGCATTATTACCACTTTTGGTGTCTCTGAGCGGCGTGAATTTCTTACCGTCAGGAAATCCGTCTGCTTGTTTGACTTCCTATAACATAAAAAAAATAATCGAGCTTCAAGAGTAACCCTACAGATCGACACCATTTTCGAATAATACATTTGCGTAAATGCAAGGACATTAGCGCAAAAGATTTATGGTTTTTATACAATAGGAAGGTGAACAAGCTAAATTGTATTCTGATACTAACAAACACACGTCGCGTATGATAAGATGTTAAAGGTGCAATGCTTACTTAAAGCTAAGATAAATAGCGTCTAGTTTAAGTAAGTTTGCCGGTAGAACTTTCCATGCCTGACATCTGTAAAGTCTGGAGCTATTTTTTAACACATAAAGCTTTCTTAAAATTTTTCTGCCTACTAAAATTAAGACGAAGAGCGAAACTTGGATATTTGTAATCGTAAGAGGCAAACAAGTGGACGGATTAAACGGTAAGAAATACACGAACTTAGTATACAAATGTTAATTATGCGTTACTAATTTGAGTAAGTTAAGTAAGTTTTTAGTCACTCAACAATCCATAATATGATAGCAGAAACATGCTGTATGTATATCGGTAGATAAATATTAAAGTAATATTAATAATAATAAATATTAAAATATCACAGTTATGGTATTAGAGCAACTACGCTTACCCTTACGAAATCCTTGGCAATAGGTTCGTCCGTATTCTTTAGAAGCTTGAATATAATACTTACATATCTTAACGCCAAGTCCCTTACAAGGTAGGCAGTGAGTATTAAGTACAAACCTCACGGTCTTGGCAGACCTGCCTTGCTTCCTGCGCTTTAATTATCCCTTTCATACAAACACCTACGAAAATAATACAATAGTAGAATTCTCCGTTTTGTGTAGACTAGAAATCTGTCTTCCTGCCATGTAGCTCGTAACGTGCGAGCATAGGTTACATGTGTTATTACCAACAACACTACTGTCAGTGAAATGCTGTGCGTCAACTTGTCTGGGTAAAGATTCACTGCCTCAATAATTCCTGCCGCCATAATGACAAAGTCATGTTCAGTCCAAAGGGTAGGGTAGCCGGAAGACATTAGGCCTTACAAGCCAAAGGACAGCGACTCACCTATAATATCTATAGCGTCTATGGGCCATGGTTGTCTATTTCCATTAGGAGATATGTGTCCTTGTGTATATCTGTGTGCGTGTGTATGATCAGTCTGATCTCGTAAAAAAGTGAGGAAATATTTCGTCAAACCTTCTTCAAGTTATATGTTACATGTAAGCATACATAATCCCTTTTATCGTAAAATTGTTCCCCTTTTTAAACTTAACACAAAAAGTTAATCGATCAGCCTCATAATGTAGCGATGTAACGGTATTAACGTCTTTACTTTGCAGAATCTCCATTGTCAAACTTCCTCATGCCAGGACAACATTATTTGAGGCGGGTTTGCCGCTGGAACAATGATTTATTGACTACTTGGGACGCACTCTCTTCGCACTCAAAGTTCGTCGCCTATCTGCTGAAAAAATGTTCCCCGGGCATATTAAATTTTATGGATAACACCGCTGGAAGTTCTGATATTAAATCACCGTGTTATATATTCAGCGGCTTAAAGCGCTTTAAGGATTACATTCTTCATAAACCCCATTACTCACATGTTTATTAGATCTACGCATTTTTGTGATGGAAGATATTTTGCGGGCGAATTGAAAATAAAAATCTGAAAAATTTAAGTTAAAGAAGAATAAATCTACCCTTTTAGGAGCTTTACGAACCATGTACATGATGCACATAATTTACTATTATTATTACTGGAGCAACATTTTGTTCTTAATGCTTCACGTTTAGGTTGGGTACATACGTTCGTTCTTTTACGGTATTCTCTACGGAAACACTACTGACGTGTGTTCATAGACGTTTTGATATGCTGCGTTCAAAATTGCTTTGCGATTTTTCCGTACGAAATAATTCGGAACGTATGTTGCAGGCGTATTGCGATTTGCGAGGTACAGATAAAGTCAGCAAAAGCAGAGGGAAGTGTTTGTTCAATTTTAATTTCCAAGAAAACGAAAGAGAAGGCGGAAATATGTATTTTTTATTAATTTCGCATAGGGCGCTTTCTGAAGTCCTTGAAAGCTAAAAGTTGATATGTAAAGTAATATTAATACAAAAACAAGTGAAAAATTTCTGAAATGGGGCACTGTAAAACCGACTGATTTAGGAGTAGAGAGTTTGAAATTCGTCATTCGTTTGAAACCCTAAAAATATTGTTTTACTAGAATACTATAATAGTAGATAAAGAAAATTCTCATCATTTTCATAGTAGACAATAAAAGCATTATGTTTTAACTACGTAGCTACAATACTTTAGATGTTACTAGTATTTAAAATTCACTTATTTGACTAAGCCCATACAGACCTTTAAATTGAAAATCAAAAATTCACAAGTGCTTCTTTAAGTCCTAGAAAATTGGAATTAAGTATGTAATCTAATATTAGTGTACAAACAACAAAACAATGCAATAGAATGGGTTTTTGTTTAGGGTGCTACCAAGGCTTTATTTAGGGGCTGGATATTTCTACGGATGAACAAAATTCAAGTCCTAAAGTCTTAGAATGCTATAAGTATGACAATAGCAAATGCCATAAATAAAATAAATAAATATCCTTGGACTACTCACACAAGTTTAATCTAACCCTAAAGTAAGCAAATGATATGCTTATATATATTTATTAAACATCCAGACCCGGAAATGCAGACATCTAAATGTTCATCAGACACATGCCTGCCCCGTCGGTAATCAAACCCGAGTCTCTCGGTAAGTCGATATAGTTAGGCGTGTACGCTAGCCACTTGACCAACGAGGCGGTCAGCGAGGAGGCCATAGGTATACTACATACGCATGCTACAAAACAGGCTAGTTTATATGAAAATATTCATAGCACTCGAGAAAATACTTGTGCGCCTCTATCCTACGGCCAAGATTTCAACACAGATAATAAATATATTTTTCGAAAATAGTAAAAACAAAAAGTATCTTCACGCCCATATCCCCGAAGAGGTAGGCAGAGGTACAACCAAGGCACCCACGACTAACCGAAGACACTAAGTCCCACAATGTGATAGGTGGCAAGCCTATCGCCAACCGGTAAAAACAAAATATTATATTTGCTGAGAACTAGTAGAAAACTAAAGAGAAATTAAAATAAAATATTTGTTTAGGACATTTGTTCGAAACGTAGGATTGTTTGAGTAGTAACAAACAAATATGGATATTGATTTCATATTTCCTGCTATACATAAATATATTGGTGTCATAGCTTTGTTACGATAAAGATTATGAAATCGTTACAAAAATTTGTATGTTGTAAGGTAGTTAACAAGCATGAAGCTTTTCTACTTGTAATGATAACTATAGCTTAAAGACAACAAAGATGTTATTGGTGCATTGCTATTTTATAGCATGGACCCAAAAGCGTGTATGCAGTTTACCGAGTAGGAAATCCTATATATAGGATTTCATCCTCTCCTGCAAGGAACACTACGAGCATGAGTACGAGCACTGTGTTAAGGCGGTGGCACCAATACGCGCGGGCTATTGCATAGCATTTGATCATGTATTAGCGGCCCGCCCCGGATTCGCACGGCAATGAAATATACATTAAAACTTCCTCTTCAATAACTTTAGATAAAGTAGTATAAAAATCCGTTGGGTAATTTTAAGATTTAAGCATACAAAGGGACATAGGGACAGAGGAAGTGACTTTGTTTTATACTATAGCTATATAGCGAAGACTTATTAGACTAGTTGAACAAAACAGTAATCTAAATTAATATTTGACCATCACCGGGCGATAGCGTCTTCACATATAACTCTCAAGCCTAATTTTTTAAATTAAATATATTTCAGGACCAGTAATGTATTACATAGAATGATTATTCCTTCTGAAATTAATTTTTAATCACTTTCTGTCTATTCGTTTTTGCAACACGGGAATTTTGCTAGAATCATCAGATTTTCGCTTTTACAAGTACTATGTCTAATTTAAAATTTCCACTATAATTTTAAAGCATCAAATTAAAAGTAAGAAAGAATAAAAACGCTAAAGCTTTTTTATAATTAAAAAAATATGTAATTTAAATTGTATGCCACCATCAGCCATCCCGTTATTTTGTACTACAATTATAAATTGAGAATATAGGTTTTTTTATGGGAGGAATTTCTAGAAGACTTAGTAATAAATACTCATACAAATTATATTATGCGTTGCCACCTGAAGCTGGCATGTTAAGCCTTTCGCGAAGCTGATTTTATCAGATACTTTGCCTCCTAAATGAAATGCCAACACAATGACAATAGCAGGCACTGGTGTCAAGGCAGTGGTATCAATGCAAGGAAGTCATTTCGGAGCTATCACTTGCCCCCAGTTTTCGAAACGCTAATCAGTTTAATTATTTTTTTCTACTATTTATCTATAACAGCTGTTTAACGTAAGTTTTGTCGATACGTCTAAAGGCTGACGTAACAGATCATGTTGAAAACCAAGTTTAGTGAGACTAAGTTATCCCGTTTAAAAACAATTACAAGTACTTTTTAAAATTGACAATTTTTTTAAAACGCTGCCCGGGTTTGGATGTGTGCCCGGTTGGTGATAGGCTTCCCATCTATCATATTGTGGGACTTTACCGTCTTCGGCTACTCGTGGGTACCTTCGATTGTGCCTACCTTTTCGGGAATACGGACTGTATTTTTTTGAAATATGGAACCTAAAAAAAGTTTTTTTTATAAGGGACCCCTTGGCGCTTTCCCTCAACAACCAGAAGCAGGAACATAAGTGAGTAGCTGGGAAGGCGGCCATAGAAGTACAACCAGGCAGCCACCGCCGGTCCAGGGTTACCTTCCACCACTGAGCAGCAGGCACCAGACATCAGGCAGCAGTTCCTCAGTAACTTGTTGTTCTCTCGAGTTCCGTCGACTTATCGAGCCGGAATCGGAATCCGAAAACAGACTGTCAGCAGAGTTTAATCAAGAATATATTATTGGTTCTATATTTTTACAAAGTATAGAATGAAATTATTTATTTTAAAAATATCGGCTAGTGTAGTAAGGCCAGCTAGTTAAATAGTATAAGGTAAAATAATATTAATGGACGTGCATGCGCAGTCATACTTTTAATTAAATATTCACAATAACCGAAATTTCTTTATCAAAAAGAGGATTGACACTCTTGACAATAATTATTGCCTAAACGCGTTTATACGTTGATTGCGTTTAAATTTAACGTTGAAATCCAGCCTAAACCGTACAAAGGATGAACAACTGTTCAGTTCGGTTCGGTTTAAAAAGGAGTCTAAAACTGTAAGGTTTTGGAAACTTGTATTAAGTCTGACAGACTGGACTTTTGGAATAGTGGTCTAAATTTTAGTTTTGTGCATGTGCCTTTGACTTAAATCTATATAATTAGCTAGCAGCTACAATATAGCTAGAGGTTATACTTCGGTTACATAGGTATACGGTTATATAGGTATATATACCTGTAAAATATTATGCATTCCTCTCTCTCTCTCTCTCTCTCTCTCTCTCTCTCTCTCTCTCTCTCTGTTGAGCATTTGTTACCTATGTAGCTTCTGGCTGAGAAGTGATTACGAGGTCGGTTTTGTTATCAGTTTTTTTACAGTCACTGAATTACGTTTGAATGTCATGACATCAAA
Source organism: Calephelis virginiensis (assembly GCA_002245475.1). NCBI lineage: Eukaryota > Metazoa > Arthropoda > Insecta > Lepidoptera > Riodinidae > Calephelis > Calephelis virginiensis. The sequence goes on from NJDC01003291.1 coordinate 230,588, forward strand.
TTTTAATGCAAATATCAGTAAATTGTTAACACTTTAGGTTATCCATCAGTCACAGGAGTGAATGTGATAAAACTGTCGTAAATCCTCCCATGTAATAGACGTCTTACGCAAAACATGACGTTGAAGTTACAACAAAAGCAAAAGGTATTCCGGTCATAAACCAGTTATGAAACACCGTTTATATTATAAATACTAAATGTTATAATCATGTTACTACAACAATATGATAGATTAACGGGCACATGTTATATACGCTCTACAAACTATCCGTTGTTGGCTTTGGTTTAAGTCTATCACAACTTTGAAAGTTACTCGCTTGTAAAGAGCAACTACCTAAATCAAAATTTGGCCCAGAATATTCTAGACGTTGATTCCGATTCTGAATAATTTTGTATAGTCTGTAGCTTCTATATTCCAAGTTGTACCAAATAGTTTGAACTTTAAAGCAACAAGATCGTTAGTACATATGTTGTTAAAATATGAAAAGTTTTACAAAATGGTGTTAATCCGTTTATTTATAGTTTATTTATAGTGCGACAAGATATATTTTACTGTAAATTTTGTATATTAGAAGATATTATGTAAAAAAGGTTTACTTAAATTCTGTACAGAATATATGTTTTATTTAAAAATACTTTTTATTAAATGTTTAAACTTATTTATTAATATTAAGATAGTAAAAAATTTTTGTCCTGACTTAAAGTCTAAGCCATATAGAATGCGCAGAAGTTTAACTGCCCGTTATTTATCTGAGTTGCTAAGTATAAAAAAATATATCAGTGCCAGTTACTTCCAGTTGATTTTTAGATTGACAGAAAGTAAGTAAATTAATTTTCAAAGTAATTAAAATATTCTTTTAGTGATTGTTTAGGGAAACCCATTTCTAAATTAATTCTTCTATACCAAAATGATTATAAAATGTATTTTATTCTATTATCAGGTTGATGTAGGCACGGATCTTCTACTATTCGAAAAAATGTCGAACGCTGTTAAAAGTTACATACAATCTCTCTCCATAAAACATTGATGCATTTAGGTCAAGTTTGCTCAAAGTATAGCTCTCACTCGAATAGTATATAAAAGAATTTGCATAGTTCTCAGATAGGTATTATATACTGCAATGAATGAGTGACGTAATGTGTGGTAACGTGTCATCTATTAAAATTCTCATTTCAAGCTCATTTGAAAGTTGTATCTAGGTTAATTCAAATCTAATATATAGTATTTTTAAAGCAGAAGATACAAACCAGTTGTAAAATTAGCTGGCTAGAAAATTGACAGATGTCTTACCGACCATTTTGTCTTGAAGATTTTTCATTTATATTCGTATTCTTAAAATACTGCTGCGGGTAACTGTTTCTACAAATGTATTGTACTAGTTAAAATGATTTCAGAATCAATCTTCTTGATGGGCATTGTTAGTCGTAATTTGACTTTACATTAAAATTATTAAGTGTTAAAGGATTAATTATGTCTCAAACACTAAAAACTTGTTACTTTAGTTTTAACTTTAGTTTTAAATTGAATCTATTCATTTAGTTTACATTCATATATTAATGGATTTTTATTATTTAATTATTTTTGTTGTTTGATTTCTGTTACTTTGGTTTGCAAGGTATTCTAAATTTGTTCGCGTTAATATTTGTTGACATGACTTTGCCATCGTGCTGAAGGAGCTACATTTTTAAAGTGAAAACTTCTTTAGCGGCGTTGCGCACTTTTTTTGGAAAGGGTATAAACTTCTTAACTCGCATTAGGACACGTGACCTGAAATTTCGTAAGACAAAAATTCGTAAGACAGCGCAGGGCGCTTGCGCGAATGTTCGTGTTGTCATGTTTGTGTACGATAGCGCAATAAATGAATATTGTATTCTACCACATAAATGATAGTACTTTCATACTGATAATAATTAAAGCAATTCGTGCACAATTATTCCCTAACCATTCCAAAATATCAAAAATGCACAACGTTAATATTCAAGTTTTCACTTCTGCCGGCGTGCAACCCGTTTTTTTATTTGAAAGGTCAGTGAACAACTACTCAGCTATGCTGATGATAAAATTAATTATAGCTTATAGATATCATAGATGTTACAGGTTCGTCGCTGTCCTGTCGATCTCAAAATGGTGTTTAATATTTATTCTTGTAATTGTCAAGTCGAGGAAATTTATTGAGTTGTTACTTTCTAATTCTAATTTAAATATATTTAAGCTATTTAAAAATAGGTCTAGTTGTCTCTCTGTGCCTCTCCAACATATGATAATGTCGTCGACATATCTAAAATAATACAAAATATGTCGATGACCTACAATATGGTGTTTTTCGAAATTATCCATAATAAAATCAGCCATTAACGGACTAAGAGGTGAGCCCATAGCTAAACCATCTTTTTGAATATATATGTTACCATTGAACTTAAAACAGTTTTGTGCCATACATATACATATGCATACATATGTAAACCACGTCTTTCTAGTATTTTAGATATTAAATTGATACACTCATCAAAAGGGACGTTTGTAAATAAGCTTTCATAACATATTATGCAGCGGTAAAGATAAAATTGAGAAAAAATGTAAATCAGGAATCTATAAACTACATTGTTCTGAATGCAACAGTGTATACGTTGGTCAAACTGGTCGTAGTTTTGAGTCTCGTTACAAGGAACACATATCGGCTGTCAAAAACATTCGTCCAGATAAATCACATTTTGCAAAACATCTTATAGACACTGGGCATACGTTGGCAGCAGATCATACTTTTGAATTACTCCATACTTGTAATAAAGGGTTAAAATTAAATATACTAGAACAACTAGAAATTATTAAATGTCATAACGAAGACTCAATTACACTGTTAAACGAACAAACAAATTTGACTAATTCACCCCTGCTACACATGTTTAACAACAAAGGTGCTACCCCCACCACGCGTACTCACTAAAGCACACCCGCACGCGAACTCGCGAAACCTTATAAATAGAACGAGTCGCATGCGCGCGCGCCAGTATCTGCTCGACCTTTGTGGAGTGCAGTCGAATTCTCCTGATGCTGCTTCGGTTACAAAGCGAAACGTACGTTGAGTTTTTGTGTGTGGAGCTGGATGTATTTGGGAGTTTTAGTTTCCAGTAAGTCCAATTCATTCTTAGCGCACTATTTTGTCTGTTTTGTTACGCAATAATACGTATACATTTATTGGCGGAAAATTGCAAATTAAATAATTTTATTTAGATTTAAGTAGGGATTTCCGCAAAGTAACGCCTTCTTCTATAATTTACTTAAAAGTAACTTTTCGATAGCTCTTTGAAACGCTGCACTAGACCGCGCAACATCCCGTAAAATATCATGGATGCCCCAAGGCCTCGTAGCGACTTAGACGTGAGCCTCACCCGTGACCTGCGTGGTATAACTTTCATATTCTGACTCCCAAGATCTCACATCTCACTCTGAGATACCGTTGCTACTATCATCACGAATACCACCAACCAATGCCTGAGTCAAGCACTCAGTCCTGGCTAGACATGTAGACAAGGCTACCCTTCCACCTCACAAATCGACCCTGGCATCCAGGGCACATAGCAACAGGGCTAAAACCAGTCCACCTCCACTGGGATCAAACCCGGGACCTCAAGAAGTCAAGTCCAACGCCGGACCACTAGATCACAGAGGCGATAAAATCCTTACCCTTACTAAAATTGTACTCTTCAACAATAGCGCTGCTAAACGGATCAGGCTTAGCTCAGCAAATAGCACGACAGTTTATAAAACACATATCATTGACGTACTCCTGTTACAAGAGACGTTTATTAAACCTAGTAGGTGATATCCCATAAAAAATGTAAAATGTCCTCAGACACGTAGGACGAGGTAATTAAGGCGTCACATTATTCTTCCATAAAAGATTAGAGAAAAATTTAAAGGTGTAAGTGTGCCAGGTGGGTCTGACTGGCACAGTTCCATCACACTAGCATCAGTTTTTTAATACTATATCGTACACAAAACAGAAATAAAGTGAGTGAATATGAACATTATACGAAAGACGAGCTTATCTCTAAAAATATTACTTTCACCAAAATAAAGCCCAAATTATATCAGTTATCACAAGCACATATTGCTAAGGGTTTCTGTGGTCTAGCGGTTCAGTTGTTGGACTTGACCGCATGAGGTTCCGGGTTCGAATCGGGTTGGGCAACAAAAAGAAAATTGGGTTTTTCTAATTTTATAATAAAAAAAAATGTTGCTCGGGATTGGTAATGTGCCCGCTTAACGATAGGCTTGCCACCTATCACGTTGTGGGACTTAGTGTCTTCGGCTAGTCGTGGGTGCCCTGGTTCTGCCTCTGCTTACCTCTTCGGGGATATGGGCGTGAAGATACTTCTTTAATAAGATAGCGAACAAGCACACGGCTCTCCTGATGGTAAGAGTAACTTTAGCCTATAGGCACCATAGATGTTATATGTGCGCTGTCCTGTGGCTAGGATGTTAGGCGTATTGGGCAAGTCTACCAGCTGCCATACCCTCTGGAACGGAACACGACAATGTCGTTATGGCTGTAGAAATAGGTAAGGCGGTGGATCCCTGACCGGACAAATGCTGTTCAGCACTTTACCACCAGTGGCCTACACAGCCAATGGCCTATTTAACATGTGCTCGCCTCTTACGATCTTCCTGGTAGGAAAGGAAGATGATCTACTCCACATGGGGGACTTTGTACTGGATTATTGTCCAGCAACTTTCATGGATAAGGATTATTTACCTTACTTATTCCTGCCCTCGTAAGTGTTCCTGTTAAGGAGGGCTGTGTGCTTCTTGTTTTGACCCAAATATATTTTGCTGTAGAATAATTTTAAAGCCAATGGCACAGTGGTGTAAGATAATTAAAATAAAAATAAATAGTTCTTTAACTGCAATGGTTATGTTCTTGACAAAAGTGGATCAGCACTGCAGTCTCGGGTGGCAACGCACTGTCAGTACCTGAGGAGTCTGTAGGCGATGCGTATTTTGTAGGATTAGAAAAAAAATAGTTTGCTTGCTTTGCATTTCAATCTCATATGAAATTGCTAAATTAATGCCTAATACTCGTATTATACATAAAAAATGCTCTATAACTTGCACTAGCTTGGCTTCGGTTTGAAAATTAGTCGTCTGTGAAGCGCAATTAGGTTAATCCAAATCTAGCACAAAGTGACTTTGATTCATAATTAGATTATAAAGTAATCAAATAGTAAAACTCACAACTGCAGTAACATTTTAGATCTATTAACTGGAATAATTCTAACACATTTTGGATGTTTCCCATTTTGGATTATAATACATTTTTAGGCAGATAATAAAATTTAGTTTATTGGCAAAGGGAGGTAGGATATAACACACACACACACGTACGCACGCACGTAAGCCTAAATTATTTTGATAATATTTTTCGATATAAACTATACAGAAACTTCACTTCCGTTCACTCGCTTTGTATATTTTCTTGCTGGTTGACCAGTGGAAAAAGAAAAAAATAAAGCATTTTCATTGAATTTGAACGAGTACATGACTTGTAATCTTATATACATGATTTTTCACACACATAATACATACAAATTTTTGATCACATTTTAATAAATCTATATAACTGCATTTACAATACCTAAATAATATACATATTGTACCAAAATGTAGTTCGAAAAGATAGTGTCTGTGATACAGATTTGCTTTCAGAAAAAGCATTGACCGATAAGTACTTTAAGTATTGTGTAGTGGTTGTTGGTTCTTGGGCAAACTTTGTTTGAAAAGTGGTCTACATATTCCGTTTAAGGATTAAAGTATAAACTTTACTTTCTAATTATAAGTGATTTAAATAGTTCATAAGCCAACAGATAACGACGATTCACTGCATTCTTAACGCAAACGTACTGTAGTAATATCTACAATTCTATTTCAGATACTTTATTAAATCATAAATGCTTCAGTTAATGTTGCTCGCTATCGGGTTGCGGTTTATTGCATTTCAAGGAAGTCGCTACTTAAGTCTACTAACGTCATCTTAGACAAATTTATAGATGTGATAAGTACATTAAATTTACTTTTAACAGATTTGAATAACAAAATAAAATTAAAATTAAAAAACCTCCGACACAAGATCATAATTTCCCTTTAAAAAGTAAAAAATTTGGTTAATCTCCCCAATTTCACCCTACATAACTTTTAAACGGCACAACCGATTTTCATCAAACATATCTAAGAACACTCGCACATGAGTTACCTTTAATACAGAAAAACTAAATTCAAATCATTGCATCCGTTTGGGAGTTATGATGCCATAGACAGACAGACACGTCAAACTTATAACACCCCTCTTTTTGCGTCGGGGAGGTTATCGATTCGACTGGATGATTTTATTTTTCCATATTTGTTAAGCGATTACTCGGAAAAAATAAACCGATTTTGAAGATTATTTATTGTAGTAATTACTTTACTTTTATGTAGATCGTAATTCTAAGGTAGAAGTCCGTTATAATGAAATCATTGAAATCAGTTATTCACGGTTTTACTGTGCTTAATTATTATTCATTTTAAATTAAAAAGGTTTGATTAGAACTGCAGATTTTCGTGTAAAATGCTGCTTTAGTTTAACCAATCCGAAAGTACTCAATTTAGTAATAAGAATAATAGTATATAATAAAGTAATCCAAAAGTCGTGTCAAGAGTCTCCGGAACTATTATAGCGTGTTTGTATGAAAAAGTTAATGAATGTATAAGCCTGACAGTTCTGCCAGTTTTGCAATCTCATGAATTAAATTCAGAACTCCTACAAAAAGGTCCTTCGGCTAATAGTGGCCACCTTATTGTACTTTTAAAGACCTATACATGGATAAGGCTGTGAAGATAATTTTGTAACCCTAACCTGTTTCTTTTTCTTTTTTATTTCAATGTCCAGGTAAACAAATAAAATATTTAATAACTTAGGGCCACTTGCACACTACCGGGTTATGTTTAGTTAGACGGTATCTCAATGTTAAATACCTAACCCAGGAACATGCAAGTGGCCCTTATTGTAT
>NJDC01003291.1:242684-275656 GCA_002245475.1 Calephelis virginiensis
GACCAGTAGACCACGATAATTAGAACTAGACCATTAGAAAACCCATGTGTTTGCTTGCTTATCGTTCAGATAAAAAAACGTATTTTAAAAACAGCTCATTTTCAAAACCCGGAAAAAATTGCTGTGTATGTATGTGTATAAAAAAGAAGCTATTTCTTTTTTGCTGGTGATAAATATATATGACCCTAATCCCTTATCTTTATTTCCTAAATACATACAGAATCCTTCTAAGTGAGTCAGACTCGCACTTAGCCATTTTATTTGAAACAGGAAACTCCACATCACATTCGTTCTAAGAATAGAACAATTGTTTATAGCGACAATGATCACTGGGGAATACTTCGAAATCGAAGTAAAACGTCACGTGCCTTGGATATGCGTGTTCCTGTTGTTTAGTGTTTGTATTTTACAATATTATTCCGTTTATTTATTAGTGAAGATTTGTTAGCATATTTTTAACTAACTTTTTTTTTTCCCGTGTTGGTCCGGGCTTCTTTGCAAAATAGACCATCTGCCTTCCTTGCTAGGCAGTTCGTAAAAAGGTCAGCATAGACTTACTATCACTAACACCGTGACATCTGACTAGGTGGTAGAGTTTCGCAGCGACTCGCCCGGATTAGTACCAACGGCTTAATTATTCCTGCCGCTATAACGTTATGACGTGTTTCGGTTTGGAGGGTAAGGTAGCCGGTAAACTTATTTTTGCTCAAGGCCTAACATCCCGGACTCATTTTGGCAACGCACCATTACCCCCTTTAGTGTCTCTAGGTGGCGTAATTTTCTTACCATCAGGAAATCCGTCTGCTTGCTTTCCAATATCAAAAAAAAGAAGATAAACTTTAGTAGTCTACTTCTACGCGTCTGATAACTAACCGATGATTCCGAAGAGCTCTTTTAATAATTTTATAATGACCGAACTAGTGATTGTTGACTTACAATTATTAATGAATAAATGTTCGTATATGTACGACATATCCTTGTAGATAAATTTATGCTTTACTAGCTGTTTCCCGGGCATGGCCTTCACCAGATTAAGATGTAAGCTATCCTATCTTCCAAGTTGGATCAAACTGTAACTGGTGCGCAAAATTGATTGAAATTGGTTAAGTAATTTAGGAGTTCATCGCGGACAAACAACGTGACACGTAATTTATATAATATATTATTATTATAAGGAGGTTAAGTAACTTAAAATACCAGTAGGATGTTATATGTATGTGGTACCATACCGGAATCATTAGCTATTTTTAGAAAAATCGACAAGGTATGAAATAATTGGAGTTTTATTTTACAATTTAACTGCGCTTAAAGTAATTATAAATGATTAAAACCACCTAACTCACTTATTAAATCCGTGCTTAATATTATAAATGCGAAAGCATGCCTGTCTGTCTGTTACTCTTTCACGGCTAAATCGCTGAACCATATATAATGAAATTTGACATACTAAAAATTAGGTTTCTGATGTTGGCAATTTTCTTAAAAATCAACCCCCAGGGGACTATAATTAAAGACGAAAGTCGCAACTATCTTTAAATTAAAAAAAGGAAAAAAAATCGCCACAGATAGGATTTAACTCAAGCCGACGAATATTCCAACCATTTGAGCTACAGATGATTCTTAGAATTTTTAATTCCTTTTTTACCGTTTCCTACATTGACGAAGTCACGGGCAAACTGCTAGTCAATTATAAAGCTTTTTCAGGCTTTCATAAAAATGTATTCATGGCGCGATAAACTTTAATGTAAAAAAATAAATACAAACTCAAATTTCCCACAGAAGGTTCGTATTAGAAGTTTTTACTGAGGTGAGATGACAAATGACGTCGTCGGGGCCTGGGGCTTACATTTGCTAAGAGTAATGACCCAGGCTTTGATGTGTGACAGGTGAAAAATGCTTCAGTTCGCGACCGAACGAATCACAATAAGCTGGACTTTGTGAAATAATATGAATTATATAAATTCATACGTATTATGTCAACAATTTGGAGGTATTCCTTTGGGGTAAGTAGACCTTGAATTGAATGTAGAAAGTAATGACGTCAGAGCTGTAGTCGTCTGTCTAAAAAATATTTCTTTTTGCCTCACTCTTCAACATTAACGAACCAGTTACTAGTACTACTTGAAGCCGGTGTTTCAGAGAAATTTCTTCAAATAGAGCTTATTAGTTCCCGAAACAATGACAACAGAAATGAGAGACCCTAATATTGCAGCTCACTTTCCATCAAGTTAAAACGCGCTTTTTATAAATTTATAGTTAAAAATACAAAGCAGGACAAAAGCAAAGCAATTACGTGCAATCAACGACTAGTATATACATACAAAATACTTAAATAGATACCAGTATAAATTTAATGAACACCAAAATCTAGAAATACAGACATTTATGTCCATCATAAAAATTTCTGCCCTCATCGGAAATCTAACCCAAGCCTCGCGATTGGTCAGTGGAGTTAGTCGTGTACACTAATAATTGATTTAAACTTTGTGCCAATGGGGCCTAATATGTACTCCATCAAATGAAAAAAGTTTATAAATGCAAAGTTTAAAAAGTAGTTATGGGGTTTGTAAATTAATCAATAGTATTTTAGATGATTGGAGGTGATGTATATTTCCTAACATTTAGAAATTTTTATGCCATTTTAACTTATAAAACTATGATGAAATGGTTCAATAATAGTTTGGCAATGCTTTGTTTTTATATACCTATAATATTACAGTAATGAATAATATTTAACACAATATTACACTAATAAATATATACATAAAATATTTTTTAAAAACAACTATTTTAACGTATCGTATACATGACAAAATTTTTGTCGGTTTGTTTGTTCGTTTTTGAAAACTGCACTTTAGACTAACACAAATTTTAGCAAATTTTGTTTAGTAGTTTATATCCCGGGTCGATCTTCAAAAATTCTATCACCAACAATAAAAAATCACTTGCTACGTGTACACGAAGTCGCAGACAACAGTTAGTATGAAATAAAATGACTACATAAGACGCAACTACAATAAAAGAGTACTTTATAAGAGAGTTTTATGAATTTTATTTCAACTGGAAACAAAAATGACTTGGGAAATTAAATCAAGCAGCAAACTGGTCGTGAGCTTTAAAGTAATAAGAGGTTATAAGCAAAGAGCTTTGTAAAGTGTTATTATTTCAAAAAAGATACTATGAACTTTTAGTTAGGCGAAAATTGGTTTTAATAGTAATTTTTTTTGCGCACCCACTGAACTAACATTATGGTATTGCTATCTTTCTTCATCGATAATGACAGAAAAAGACAAAACACGTTTAGTGCTAGCAAATTAGTTTGTAAATGACGTTTCTATGACGTTTAATGACGTTTCAATCTAGATTCTATACTTCTTATCGTCGGTGCTTGGTGGAATTCCATTCTTGATGCAATTTATTTACAAAAAAACACTTGTACTTTCCACAATATATTTTATCATTTTTTATTTTTATGGTTTAGCTAACCGGTTTCGCTATACAAGCATCATCAGGGCTATATAACAACAAGTTGTTGTTACATAGCCCTGATGATGCTTGTATAGCTGTCGAAGAAAGATCAAGGGGGAGTAAGTACATAGAATTGGAATATTTTCCGAGGAATAGGATCCGAGGATCATCAGGGCTATATAACAACAAGTTGTTGTTATATAGCCCTGATGATGCTTGTATAGCGAAACCTGTTGGCTAAACCATAAAAATAAAAAATGATAAAATATATTGTGGAAAGTACAAGTGTTTTTTAAATAAATTGCACGTTTCAATCTATTCCTCGGAAAATATTCCAATTCTATGTACTTACACCCCCTTGATCTTTCTTCGACAGCTCGACGTGATCTTCTTCGGGACTGAAGTACAAACTGGGCCCAGTCTAGCCTAAGAAAAATCATTATGCAACCATTCAGCTTTGCATTTAGGAAAAACCATGATTTTATCAGATTCGACCCATGAATAAAACTTCAACATCTGTTGTTAGTAGACTAAGTCTTGGTCACGTTTGTACCCCAGTTTTTTTTGATAAAATACGTGTTCCAGATTCTCCTATCTGCAAGTGTGGACAGGAGGAAGGTACAGTTGATCACATTTTATTTAAATTCTCTACATCCCTGGATGACATCCTTCCAAGTGATTTTCCTAAACCTCTTAACTATAAATGTTTACTAGTATCAAGTATAGACCGCAATATTATGAATTTGTTATGTAGATATATAAAATCTAACAACGTTAAATTGTAAAAAAGATAAGTTAGCCCATATGTGTGTCTGTCTTTTGTAAAGTTTGGTGCTGGCATATATATTGTGTATGTTTCCTTATAGGCAGCTCAATATCTTCACATAAAGTAAAATACTTACTGTGTAGTGGTCCTGTACCTGACATTGTCTAAATAAGTCGTGAAAAACGATTAAAAGCCATATTTATAAAAGAAGAAGAACATTGACATGTCCGAACTAATCTGACGAGTCTGTTACGTTCCATTTTGTTCTTTTTGTTTTATTACTCAACTACCGATTTTTTTTATCTTATAAGAAGGCAAACAAGCAGACGGAATTCCTGATGGTAAGAAATTCACGCCGCCTAGAGACACCAAAGATGGTAATGGTGCGTTGCCAACCTAAGGTCAGGATGTTAGGCCTCGAGATCGTGTCTTTTGGTTTACTTTCTGCCTACTTTGCAAAGACTTGGCGTGTAGATATGTATGCCAGTGTGTAGCACTTCTTGATTTGATTTTAGAGTAGAGACACAGAAGTGACTACTAAAGGTCTGTTAAAAAGAATATATCACTATTCCCCCGTGTTGGTCCGGGCTCGTTTGCAGAATAGACCAAATTCCTGCCAGGCAGTTCGTAAAAGGCGAGCATAGGCTTACCGTCACTAACACTCACCCGGATTGGTACCACCGCCTTACCTATTCTTGCCGCCATAATGTCATGACGTGTTCTGGTTTGGAGGGTGAGGTAGCCGGTAAACTTACTTTTGCTCGAGGCCTAACATCCTGACCTCTGGTTGGCAACGCACTATTACTATCTTTGGTGTCTCTAGGCGACGTGAATTTCTTACCATCAGGAAATCCGTCTGCTTGTTTGCCTTCCAATATCAAAAAAAAAATAGGCTTACCGTCACTAACACTCACCCGGATTGGTACCACAGCCTTACCTATTCTTGCCGCCACAATGTCATGACGTGTTCTGGTTTGGAGGGTGAGGTAGCCGGTAAACTTACTTTTGCTCGAGGTCTAACATCCTGACCTCTGGTTGGCAACGCACCATTACTATCTTTGGTGTCTAAAGGCGACGTGAATTTTTTATCATCAGGAAATCCGTCTGCTTGTTTGCCTTCCAATATCGTAAAATAAAAAAACTATATAATATAAAATTCATTTTCCGCTGTCTGTCCTTATGTATGCTTAAATCTTTAAAACTATTCAACGGATTTTGATGCGGTTTTTATAGGGAGTGATTTAAGAGGAACGTTTTATATAATTACATAGAAGTTTGTCCACCTGTGTAAAGCTGGGACAGGCTTTTAGTATTATTATAATTACACCTTCAAACTAAACTTTCCATCAGTTTAGATAAGGATCATCAGACTGAGCTTTTACTAATAAAAAATCGACTAAGAATGAACAAGGTTACTAACTATATGCGGACTTTCTGGTAGTCGAGTCCTGCAACTAAATAGTTTAACTAAATAGTATTATCGCCTATTATATGGCTCCTTAAGGCTAGGATATTTTAGTACTGTTTTCAGTACGGGTTACTTCAACCACTGCATCTCAATGTTGTTATTAAATGTGGCCAACCATAGCTTGGTTAGAGAAAGATAAAAAAAAATCTAACCTTCGTTACCTATTTTATTGTATTTTGTAACTTCGAGTTTGATAAATTTCAAACAAAACCTGAAGAAGTATTAGAAACTCATTGATTTCCTGTTTCTTTATAATTGATTGAAAATACAAGTGTCATGTTTTTGATTAATTAGTCTCCAATGTTTATTAAACTACATTATGATGCTTCATAATTGATTCATTTTTTATTCAATGATTAATTATTGGTGATTAAAAAATCCTGACTTCAACACTAACTGTCATATTATGATTTTTAAACAAACTTTCATGCCCTAATGTCTTCGGATGACAGTTGATGATAGTTTTTGAAAAAAACATAGCATTTGTTTGTACTCGGATCTATAGCTACATGCACAATCGGTTCAACGGTTTAAGTAAAGAGCAACAGAAAGACAAACAGACAGACTTTCGTGTTTATTAGATTAGGATTTTTGCTACATAAAAGCAGTTGTCTGTAAAGTCAGTTTACTAACGATAGTTGAACATGATAACGTCATAAGAACGGAGGTCGATGGTGCCTCTTTTTCGCTCGTTCCGCGCTCTCGCTCGCACTTGAAGCTTTAAATGGAACGCCTCAGAGCGAGGTAATGCCGCATGAGTCATGTTTTATGGTGCATGCAGCCGGCTCCATCGAATTATAAGACATTGTCACGTCAAAAACAATATCAGATTTTTAAATATTATTATGAACTAGCAATCTGTATAATCTAATCGAGTTTTGTTTTTGTTTTATGCGTTTAGTTAATTTAGGTCAATTTGAGCAAAAAATTTAACACTTTTAGATTTCCTAACAAAAAAAATGCTATTTCGATTTAAAAAGTATCAGTTTCTACTGCATTAAGGCTAACCAATATTTAAGCGACTTTGTCTCTGAAAAGGATTGACAGGGAAAACCGATTGGGATTTGAAGAATAAGCTCCAAAAATAAAATGACGCAGGAATTTACCTTTCTCACGGATTTTAGTACACAATTCGTTTCATTCATTTTATACACGTTAATTTTTTTTCCATTACACGATACCCATACATAAAAACACGGTAATTTTCAATTAGATTTTCTGACGTAGACAATTAATTCAGACTGTGAAATGAATAAGCATACGGCTTTCCTGTTGGGAAAAGATAACAGTGGCCTATAGACAATATAGATTGTGAAGATGTGTTGCTGTCCAGTGGTCGTGAAGTGGTTATGTATACTGTACTGGCTCCTCTACCTTTCGGATCAGAATACAACGGAAGTCATTATGGCGAAAGGAATAGGTGAGGCTAGTTGCTGAACAGCAGTCTACCACCAGTGGTATTGTTGGTAATGACCCATGTAACCTCGCTCGACTCTTACGAGTGGCAGGAAGAAAGGAAAATGGACCAACACTAGACAAAAAATCCTGCTATTTTGTAAAATTAGCAATTAGAAATCGAAACGCGATAAATTGTTATGTGTCAGACAACATAAAGTCACTAGCAAGTAATTCTAACCTATCTACAGTTTGAAAAAATACTCCTAGCTATGTCCTAGCTAGTTAAAGGCCTAATTAACCTTCATTGGTAACTATAAAAATTGGTACAATACTGTTATTTTAGACAAGTAATTTAAAATTGTCCGTCAGACAATAACATTTTACGTCTCCCTCAGTAAAATTTGATAGAAATGTTTTAAAAAGTCAAATCCCTACTTGTTTTTAAATCTTAAAATGTCAGTCTAGTCGTAATATTTTTTGCTATTGGCTCAAAATAAAAAAAAAAGTTTATGCTAAAAAGAAACACATATTTTGCAGGACTACACTTGAGCTTATTTTTTGGAATTGTTTGGGGCTTGTTACTGCAATTCTAGAATCTAGAAAACTTGTAGAACAATTTAAATTTTCACTTATTAAAATTTAAGTGTTTAAACTGAACTTTAAAAGTTATGCTGTAATAAAACAAACCAGTCAGTAGACACAAAGATATCACAAATAAAAAATTACTAAAATGATAAAACTGACATCATTACATATACGTATTACAAACATCCTGATGAAGCGTAATAATCGTAAATTATCGTAATAAGGGCTTAAACATTTAAAAGCTGCTTATGCGGCCATTACGCACTTGTTAACCCATTAAATTTTGAAATAAGGCTCAGAACACACGCTACGAGTTACAATAAAAAAAATAATCTGTTTTTTTGCTAAATATTGTCTATTGAACGCCGGAGATCTTGTTGGGAAGTTAGACTTTCAGGTTCCATCTAACGTTCTCATGAGTACCACGTAAGTATGAGTAGGTGATAATGGACGCTTTTAAGGAATATTTGTTTCAAAATCAATGATACACCTAGCGATCATCATAATTAATCATTATTGCAACCAAGTATAATTTAATAAATGAATATCTCTAGACAAATAACATAATATATTGATCAAAGCCTAAAGTAAGCAAATGTCCAAATAGTTGCTTGTATATAAATGTTTGTGTAGTGCTGGTAGTACCTACAGAATAAATAGCTTGAATTGAATTAGGTTGTGTTGTGGCCAATGATAACTATGCATAGAAATCCTTAGAATTACATATGTTCATAACATAAATTAAACTCGGGGATCGTCAGCAGTTTTACATGTTTGCGCTACATTCTCGACCGACGAAGTGATCCAACAATTTTAAGATCAACATTTTTTTTAATTAAGACGATTATTTGTATTTCAAAGGAAATCAAAAATTTAATATTACTGCCGAATCAAGAGACCATAAAGCAATTAATAAAAATCTATTAAGTTGTAGAACTAGATATCATAGGAAAACTAGTTGTTAAGTATCTAGTTACGAAACGTATTATTTGTTAGAACTATTTGCAAAATAAAACCTTTTCAAATCAGTTCAGTCAACATATTCAACGCCGGAGAAAATACTAATAATATCGTATTAGGCTTTTTTACTGTTGTCTTCAAAAATGTGACGACCCCATTGCCATAATGAAAAAGTAGACTTACTGATAACAGGCCTCAATTAGTTTTGATATTCTGATGAAAAGAAGATAAGCTCGTTAAGTTTCTTTCGTCTATACCTACTCTCAGTGTGTGGCCAAATTCTGATCCAGTGTTAGGTTTTTGTATAGTATAGTCACGTTGCAAGTGCCTTTTTTATGGTTGTTGTGAAATAAACAAATTATTTATTTCTTTCTTGAAAAAATCTTCCTGATTGCTACACGCTACATTCGATTATCATAGTATTAATGCTTTGACTTGCATCTGGACTGCACCTTTACTGTCTATAGACAACAATAAGTTCCTACTATCAGAAAATCCGTTGGCTTTTCTATTTAAAAGTTCAAGATATCATATTCGATAAGATCGATGATAACGACTGTCTACACCTAGCCTAAGTCATTAGTGTAACAATAATTTTAATGTTAAGTTCTAAAGCAGTTTATGGAGGTTAACAAAACTATTTATAGTCGAGATAAGGCGACATCCCTTGTTTATAGCCACCCGGAAGTCTTTACCGGACGGGCGGGGTACGAAGTTGTACGCGAATTGCATTTCAGCATAGTATACGAGTATCTACATAGGACTACGATATGTACAAATAAATAGAATTAGAGCGTATGTTTAAATTTAAAAAAAAAAGATTTTTACTATATGCATATGATTCTATTTATGGTACATATACCATAATAACTATCTCAATTTTTTTTTAGTTCGGTTTTTTCCGATTGATTGCTGAAACGTCTAGCTCAATGTTGACAGGACTTTCACTATCAAGTAGCTTATATAATAAGGAGCACTAGTTTTATTATAGAAAAATTTTAATATAAAAACTAAAGAACATTTTTGTTAAATTCCTACCGGACAAAGTTGCGGTTACAGCTAGTAATAGATAAATGTTTAGCATATTAATGTATATGTGGTACAATATAAAAAAAATGTGATTAATGTGAGAGGTTAGCTAACACGCACACGGCTCTACTGAAGGTAAGAGATAACCGGGGTCTATATACTTATACCAAAATGTAACGGCATTACATCCCGGAAATACTGACATTGACACGTCGGGAATCGAACCCGAATGCGTTTTGCCGGTGTAGTAAAGTGTGTAAGCTAACCCTTTGGTCACTTTTCCGTTTTGAAAGTAAGGTAGTCGGTAGTTTTCTGCATCATGCGCCTTTGATGTGACATATACTCATTCTTTCCGTAGGGTTGGCTTCTAACCCCAATAAAATATATATTTTCTGCAAGCCTATCGTCTAGCGAGCACAAATCCAATCCATTATTTTTGTCAGGAAGTTGAAAATATACATTTCCTTTCTTTTATTTGCCCGACCCGTGGATCGAACACGGAACCTCAAGAAGTCAATTTCGATTACGGACCAATAGGCCACAAAATGGATAATAACAATTAGTATTCAGTATTATAATATAAAATAATAGTATAGTATAATATATAATAATAATATATAAATATAGTATTTATGTTGGCTGTTCGTAAGCGCCGTGTGTCACAATAGTTTCTGTTGGAGACATATCAACAGGATTAATTTGATGTACATTAATAATCTTTCTGGGGACCTATTTTTTGCACTATCACCCAATGATTTTGGTATTATTAATCAGAAATGTACCTCATTAACCTGATTATCTAACGGTGTAATGTTATCCAACTTTTATTTTTATTATTATTGATTAAAAAAAAGACATCTTCGAGCTATCAAAATACACACTGATGTATAAGTAATTTTGATGGCATAATTATCATCATCATAATCGTTTTATATATTGAGTTTTAAGTTTTAAACGGTTTTATATATTGAGAAATATTAGTGGCCAAAGCTAGCAAAAGTTATCGGTGATTATTTCATTTAAAATGTTACTTGTGATAGCTCGTTTTGTTTTTGATTGTTTTTCATATTAACATATTGTGTTGCTTCCGCGTTATTTATCCAGAATTCAAAATATACTATGTTCGTATTCTAATGTAATTTTATCAGTGAGTCTAACGTGTACTAACAGTTTCATACGGAAATATATCCACAGTATAAACTTGGCATGCATTGGTAACGCCCTTGGGATGTTATTAGTTAAAACCCAGTAAAGTTGTAAGGACCACGACGTTAGACTCACTAGTCATCAAAAAAATGGATGTTAGTTTTGCATAATGACTTAATGATAACGACATTGTCCGGGAAAGGTAAATAAGTGAGGAAATAAATAACTATCTGTAGAAAATAAAATATTTATTACACAATCTGAAATGAGCTCATAATAATATAGTAAACTCGAAAAGTGGGCCCAGGAACTTCAGAAAGTAATCTCACGAGTCGAAATTTGAGACGTATGTCTGTACCGACATAAGTCTGATGTTACTTGAACACAAAAATAAGACAAGCTTTTACTTTCATTAGTTTGGTAAAAGACTGTTCTTTGAACAATAAAATGTAAAGAGATATACCAAGAGCAATGCTATTTTGGCGTTTTCAATTACACTGATTAAATATCTTCTTCGTTAAGTATCGTTTGACATCGATATTAGTAAAATGTATTTTTTTAAGGCTTGAAGACTTTTGTTTTATTTTTAACTAGTTGTTGCCTGTAGCTTCGCCCGCGTTTTCTCAGGAACCCGTTCGGGATTAAAACTAGCCTGTATGTTAATCCAGATCACAATTTATCTGTTTTCTTAATTTTAGACAAATCCATTAGGCTATTAACAAATTTAATCTAACCCCAAATTAATCAAATTATACGCTTGTGTTATGGGTGCTAGTCAACGATACTAATACATAGAAATACTTAAATAGATACCAGAATAAATATAAAAACACCCGGAAATGCAGACATCTAAATGTTCATCACACAAACGCCTGCCCCCGTCGGGAATCGAACCCGAGCTTTGCGGTTGATCAGTGTAGTTAGGCGTGCATGCTAGCCACTCGACCAACGAGGCGATATATTTTTACTCAATATGTACACGGAATTGAATCGTTAAAAAATTCAAAAATATTTACTCTTGGTGGCCTTAAAATTCCCATTGCATTTCTTAAAAACAAAGACTCACATGTCAACAACTGAACAAACAAAACTGTTTGGTTCAGAACAATTATTTTTAATAATGCGTCGCTTGTGATATCGAAATCACTGAGTAATATTTACTGTATAATATTTCTGTAAACATGTCTTTTTGGCAATCTGGTCCCTTTCTCTGTTTTTGATACATTGCTTTTATTTATTTTCTTCAATTTCTGTATACATGACAACCAGAACTTTTTCTTCTTTTTTATTTGCTTCGTTTTGCATAAATAGATTCTTTTGAAAATTGCAAGTCTTAAGATTTTTGTAAACTATATTATCGTCCTCTCCTTTAATCGAGTTCGTGATCGCCTCTGTGATCTATCGCATCCAACAAGTGTTTTTGGCTAGTCGTTGGTGCCTGGTTGTATCTCTGTTGTTTTATTTTCTAGTCGAAAATCGGTACTTCAGTACGGTAAGCTATCATTAATTGTTAGTTGTCACCCAGCATACGAACTTAGAGATTTACTTCTGTATTTAAAGAAAATCTTGGTATAGTAATTACGCACAGTACTCTCTTATGTTGACGATATCTTTGCGAAAGTAGTATATGACAAAGATATATTTACTAAGTGTAACATACACTAAAGACCGCCACATACATTCGGAAATTTGTTATGGAATTTATTTTCGAAAAACATTCAAACGAAACAGATTTTATCAAATCTCTGAACCTGCTACAGACGTCAGTACTGCTTCCGTATGGAACTTGAGTGGATTTGTATGAGGAGTAATTTTGTTTCGAAATTTCAAAACTGAATTCTGTGAAAGACTTCCGAATGTATGTGGTGGACCTTATACAGTTTTTTCATCAATATTTGTTTGCATATTTGCATTTATGATATTTGCATTGTTGATGATAAATTTGTCACCTATCTGTCTACTTGTTCGGTGATACAAACACGCTTACCCACCTAATACTATTCATAATCAGCCAACGTGGTACTTTGTTCCCTTTACCTTTTTTTCTTTCGTTCTTTTTTTAATATAATTGACTTCGTTAATACATCTAACTATAAGAAAAACCGTGTTATCTAACCGTAAGGGAAGTGTGTCACAACAGTTTCGTATGAAGACACATCTACCGGATACACCTGACATTTATTAATATCGTTCCTGATACCTCGACTCATGGACGTTGTTACATCAAGAAGTACAAAACCAAACCTTCATGTTTTAGGCTTATATTTTCTTGTTATTACACAAATAAACCGTTATTTTGAAACATTCTATCTATACAAAAGTTTCAAAATCCTTTGCGTAGTTTTAAAAACCTAAACGTACATAGGTATAAACAGCGGAAAGCGGCTCTGTTTAATACTAGTGATTTTTATCCGCCTCTGTGGTCGGTGCATTGTTGGACATGACTTCATGTCCCGGGTTCGGTTCCCGGTTTTGGCAATAAAAACGGAATGAGTTTTTTAAATTCTTTTATAAAAACAACTTTGTTTTGATTTGTATCTAATTGGCGATAGGCTTGCCACCTAACACTTTGTGGGACTTAGTGTTTTCGGCTAGTCGTGAGTTAGTCTCCGCCCAACGGGATACGGAAGTGAAGATATTTTTTTATCCGCTTTGGAATGTAATATCCCCAGCGCTCACTTGTGGTAATCTAATAATTTAGCATCCGGGGATTCTCTAGGAAAGTCAATTTTAATGTTGTGTAGCAGCTCGTGCGGATTAGTACCACTGCCTAAGCTACTTCGGATGCTTTAGCACCAGTACTCGCTATTGTCATATACTATGCTAAAAGCTATAGTTATAAGACAGCGACGAACCAGTAACATCTGAGTCTCTAGTTAAAGGTTATCGCTTATCACTTACTTTTTAAAAAAAAACTTGAAGAGGTCGCCATATTGACATTTTTTTTCACTTGTTTGATTTTTGACATTTCCACAAGGAAGTGTCAAAATATTCAATCATTGATTGTAAAAGAGGGGTTTTGGCGCTATCGAGAGAAAAGATGATCGAAGTTTTTTCATAATTATTGAATTTCGTGTTGATATTGAGTGAAATTAGTCAATTTTGGTGTCATTTTGTACAATTTTGTCCAGTAAAAGTGCACAAAGGAAATAATCATGAAGAAATTAGCATATCGTGTATTTCCTCGTTGCCGCCAAATCTCCTTACATGAGCTTGAGTAAACAAGCCACCGCTTTACCCAAGAGCCTGACATGACGTCCTGACGACTTATGACTGATGACTAATTAAAATTAATTGAAATTGATACAAAATTTGATGCAAATTTCTACTTGACTATTGGCTAAATACTAATGTGAAGGCCAAAACCTAAAGAAAGAGAGAAGATTGTAAAAGAACAGGCTTTTAAATATTCGTTACACGGATTTTTATGTAGGTGGTGGTAATTCGAATTGGCAAGCTCCGGCTATCCGAATGCTTGCCAACAGACAATTCTACTCGTAGTTTTTCTTTAAAATTGGGAAAGACTACAAACAAAAGATCAATATAACACTGATTTCTGAAAGGGATTTGATTTTTATTTCTATTGGAATGTAAGACTTTAATGGACGAGTCAGTTGAACTTCCTTAACTGACACAAATTTCTTATTTGTAGAAATTCGATTCTTGTTAATAAATAATGTACTTACCTTTTTTTTCATTTATTACAAATTCATAATCTGTTTACATTTTTTTATGATACTGGAAGGCAGACGGATTTCCTGATGGTAAGAAATTCACGCCGCCTATAGACACCAAAGGTGGTAATGGTGCGTTGCCAACCTAAGGACGGGATGTTAGGCCTCGAGCAAAAGTATTACCGGCTACTACTAGTACACGCCAAATAAAAGGCATTTTTAAAAACGACATGGGTTCAATTTAAAATGTCACAAGTCTACTACTCAGTGCACGCAGGCACATTGTCTCATTATAATAGGTATGTAAAATACATATTCTATAAAAATAGGTAAATTTGTAGTATAGTATTACTTAATTAACTGGAACGTGTTAAAAATCTTCATGGTGAAGTTCCAAGTTATTCACTAAATACATTTTTAGCTTATTTTTTATATTAGTATCCGTAATACAATTACGCAATTCGATAGGTGAGGTATTAAAACCTATTTCTTTTCCTCCTCTCTCCTACCTATCCTTCTTTCTTCCTTCTCTTTTCTTTTATGTATTACCTGTGTTATAAGTTCGACGTTTGTGTGTGTCTGTTTGTGGCATCTTAACATTTAAACAAATGTGCCAATTTCGAAGCGATTTTCTTGTAATTAAGTTAACGTGGTTGAAATACCTAATGGCTACATTGCGAATGGTTCTAAAAAGTGCTGAATTACTGTCTAACAGAATCTATACTTGCTATCGTTGGCACTTGGTGGAACTCATTGTATACGCAAGTTTTTTTTTTGTAGTTAACATTTGTACTTATCCATAATATACTTTATTTAACATTTTCTGCTACTTTCTAGCCAACCGGTTTCACTTTTTACAGCATCATCAGGGCTTTGAAACTAAAGATAAAAATACTGATTTAATTTAACGTTCAATACTTGGTTGGATGTCACCAAAGTCCTAGTTTCAAAGCCCTGATGATACTGTAAAAAGTGAAACCGGTTGGCTAGAAAGTAGCAGAAAATGTTAAATAAAGTATATTGTGGATAAGTACAAGTGTTTACTACAAAAAAACGTGTGTATACTGTCTAACAAATTTATATGTCACCAATACGGAGGTACACAATCGAATTGAGTTATCCAAATTAAATTACTCTGTAGTTTGTTGTAATCGAAGCCTATACCATGAGTTGACGGCTTGTCGAGTTTACTATACTCGCTACGTTCTACGTCAATCTAAGTGTATGAAAACTTTGAACAGCGCCTCTGTTGGTAAGTAAGATTACTAAATTTTTAGGTCAAAAGTGCTATAGATTTCCATTCGTCAATTACGAATGTAATCTATGAAAACTCAAGATTTTTAGTTTTTATTATAAATTATGGGTTAAAAATACATCACGAATTATAACCCTCTACATTTTTTACGGACTCGAAAAAAAGGAGGTTCTCAAATCGACTTTACTTTTTATTTATTATTTTTTGTATGCTACCCAATTACATAACCAATAACAAACCAATTTTACTAGTTTATAAAGGTATGTCGATATTCCAAGGTCATATATTAATTTTATCACGAACCGAGTAGTGGTGATTCAGTTATACTTAATAATGCACAAATTTCCGTCCATATCCAAGATAGTATCATTGTTAATAATATTACGTAAGTGGATATAGGAAAACAAACAAGCAGACGGATTTCCTGATGGTAAGAAACTCACGCCACCTAGAGACACCAAAAGTGGTAACAGTACATTGCCAACCTGAGGCTGGGATGTTAGGCCACGAGCAAAAGTTAGTTTACCGGTTACCTTATCCTCTGAACCGAAATACATCAACGACAAGCACTGACGTTATGGCGGCAGGAATAGGTAAGGCGGTGGTACCAATCCGGGTGAGTCGCTGATAAACTATACCACCTAGTCAGATGTCACGGTGTTGATGACGGTAAGATAAGCTCTCCTTTTATGAGCTGCCTGGTAGGAAGGTAAATGATCTATTCTGTGAAGAAGCCCAGACCAACACGGTTAAGTATAGCTCAAAAACCACTTTGTCAGATCATGATAATATTAATATGGGACAACCTCGAAGTTATGACATTTAAAAAGAGAACAATTAAAATCAGTTCGCTATTGACGGAGTATTCGCGTATTAAACATACAAAAAAATACATGTAGTCGTATTAAGAACCTCCTCTTTTTATAGAGTCGGTTAAAATAGCAACTGAATAAATGAACAGTACTAATTGAGAAGATGTCTATCATTTTATCCTTAAATGGGCAAATTGGTTTACAAAGTACTTTTGCATGATCGAACTAACAAAACAAGCTCGACACTTTTTTCGACACTTTTTTAGCACTTTTAAACCGACACTTTTTTCGATCCCATTTCCTTTCCTTTCTTTACCCTCCGTTCTTTTCTCATTTCGCTAATACAAACGCGAGCGCAAAACTAAAGATTTTCTATAGCACTCTCTTTACTGACAACTTCAATCCTACTCTTCTTGGATTTTCCTACGGAACTATTGCTTCCATACAACAACGTTAGGATAAGCACAGAATTTTGTAACGCCTGTCTAGAGCCCTGACTTTAAATCTCATTCTGAAGTAGTATATTCAGTGTATTATTTATTATTTATAACACACTTTTCCCTCTTAAAGATTCTCCTTTCTACATTCGTTGTATACCTTACATCCTTGCTAAAAGCACTACCAAGATTTGTATGTTTGTATGTCATTTAATCAAAACATGTCACATATTAGTAACAAAACTAAATTTATGCATGAAAAACTGTTTTAAAAACAATGATTGCATGTGTACAAAGCATACAAATTTTTGCAATTTGTCTGTTCACTTGTCGCGCAAAAACTACTCAACAGATTTTTATCAAATTTTGTGTAGTCAGCTTATAGTCCTAGCTTGTAGTTCAGAATACCGCTTACTCAAAAATACACACACAATACACTTCGTGTACGAAGTCGCTGGCAACAGCTAGTGTTCATTAAAGAAGCCAACTCACCACACATACCTAAATAAGCGCTTTATTTACTTCTAATCTGTTGTGTAAATACAACACTATTAGCGTCTTATTATTAATCATGGATTTAGGTAGGAGTAAAATTTGTTAAAATTATAGTCTCTATCACACTGTACCAAAGACTTTAATACCAGGCGCAACCTTGGAGTACTTTACTCCATGTTTATTAATAAGATGGTCAAAGTTTAACCCCATTACTAATAAAACTTACGCGCCCGTTAATCTGGTGTGTTATTTTACTTTTGCCAACAAAACGCTGAGTTACACGCCAGATCAACGGGTGCGTAAGTTTTATTAGTAAGGGTTAAATTTAACCATTTTCTTTTCTTCTAATCTGTATTTACGAGGTTTTTACTTATTTTAGGTACTTATTTCAGGTCTTTATAGTTTCGGAATGTAAATCAGCAACTAGATTTATAACCAGAAATACAAGTGTATTCTAAAAACCCACTTCTTCCATGGATTATGTATGAAATATGTATGGTTTTTATTTTTCACCGATTTAATTACAAAAATGTCCAAAACTAGCATTTAAACTTAGAAGTACCTCTATACACACCAACCGGTGGACCAAAGATTGTAATTATGTATTACTAGTTACATTTGGTCACTTTCTGCTTATGCAAGTTTACAGACCTTTAATATTTACTTTAATATTTTTTTTTTAATTACATCAGTGCTTTATTTCTAAAACCTCACATATTCATTCATGAACTATGGAAGAAATGGTTTTAGAAACCTCAGATTCAATTATTACTAATTCGAATTATAACATGAATCCTTTCATTTTATTTTCAACTGGACTTAATTATTTGATTTTATTTAAGTAAAATTTCTTATTTTTTAAATATTTAAAAATATTGGTAAGTTAATTAATGGCTCTGTTTTTGATTTTTCGTGTTGTCTATTTTTTTAATCTACGAAGCAAAAGAGGGCTGTTTTAAGTTAGACGTGACTCTGTGTTGTTTGGATGTGTATTTGTGTGTATATATTTCTGTGTGTGTCTGTGGCATAATAACTTTTGAAGAGATAGACCGATTTTGATGTGGATTTTTTTGTTTGAAAGTTTACATAATCGAGATGAGTCTTATCTACATTACATAAGGGTTTGGTTGGGGATTCATTTAAAATTCTTAACCATAATTTAATTTACTCCAAGATCCTAGACAAATTTAATACTGTCACTATTAAAAAGACACTATTTGATAGATTTTATCACACTATTTTTTAAATTTTTTTTATGATATTGCAAGGCAAAAAAGCAGACGGATTTCCTGATGGTAAGAAATTCCCGTCGCCTAGAGACACCAAAGGTGGTAATGGTGCGTTGCCAAACTGAGACCGGGATGTTAGGCCTTAGAGCAAAAGTAAGATTACCGGATACCTAACCCTCCGAACCGGAACACGTCATGACGTTATGGCGGCGGGACAGGACATGGTAAGGCGGTGGTACCAATCCGGGTGAGTCGCTGCAAAACTCTACCACCTAGTCAGATGTTACGGTGCTAGTGACAGTAAGCCTATACTCACCTTTTACGAGCTGCCTGACACAGGAAAGCAGATGGTCTATTCTGCATAGGAACCCGGACCAACACGGGAGAAACCATATTATTTCACATTATTAACCATAATCGTAAGTTGTATACAATTTATATTTAAATAACTTTTATTTTAAAATTCAAATTGCCCAGAAACATTATTTTACACAAAATATTTGTATAATAAAACTGAGAGCCTGGAAAGCACTTTAAAACACTTGTGGACGTCTTCACGTAACACGGTTGCTCAGGAACTTCATGCAACTTTATGCATGCAAATGGATTTACGCGCTTGAAAATATGACTCCCGAGTACTCCGCTCCAGATAATTGCTGCTAAACCCTTGTCTTAACGAGTCTTTATTACGTAAATATAATTTTAACCGTCCTAAAAAAAGGAAGTTATGCGTAATCCTCCTGTATTTTTATGTATGCAAATCGATTTCTCTATCATTTCTGAAAGGAATCATTTTATGATGGAGGTGGTGAATAGGACCTAGTCTGAATTTATTTTTTGTATGATATTGGACGGCAAACAAGCAGGTGGATTTCCAGATGAAAAGAAATTCACGTCGCCTAGAGACACCAAAGGTGGTAATGGTGCGTTACCAACCTGATGCCGGGATGTTAGGTTCGGTAGATACTAAAGTTAAAATAAATAAAAAGACGTTTTTAGAGGAAATAAAATCATATTTAGTGATGCCTTAACGCCATTTGAAAGTTAGGAAAACAATGTAGGAGCTTTTTTCGGTATAATACTCTGACTCTTGAAGATACATTTTGAAATATTGTTTCGAACATTCAGTATCTCCGTTATATTATCCTGTGTACATCGTAGTGGTTTGTGATCACTGCGATCACTCGCCTTAATTAGTACGGCCATCTACTTCTACTTTAGTGCTTGGCACTATCCTGTTTCAGTTATGAGGTTGGGCTAACTGAGAAACTTATTCTTGCAAGTTTAACAATCCCGCCTTGGGTTGGCAATGTATAGTTTACACATTGAATTGCTATAGCTAAAATACAGTTCCTACCAACTAAAACATGTTTGCATTTCAAATTCAAATAGTGATCGCCTATTGTTCGAAATTAGACCGTAATAAATAATATATTTTTTATAAATTCCCCGTGTTGGTCCGGGCTCCCTTGCATTCTGCGCCTGACTGACAATCTGCCTTCCTGCCAGGCAGCTGGTAAAAGGCGAGCATAGGCTTACTGTCACTAACACCGTGACATCTGACTAGGTGGTAGAGTTTCGCAGCGACACACCTTTGGTACCTGCCGCCATAACGTCATGACGTGTTCCGGTTCGGAGGATAGGGTAGCCGGTAAACTTACTTTTGCTCGAGGCCTAACATCCCGGCCTCATGTTAGCAACGCACCTTTACCACCTTCGGTGTCTCTAGGCGGTGTGAATTTCTTACCATCAGGAAATCCGTCTAGTTGTTTGCCTTCAAATTTCATAAAAAAAAACATAAAAAATCTTAATTTATCAAGCAAGACCATAGTTTGATGCACTGTATAAGCATTATTATTGAAAAATATTAACGTTTTGCACTTCTCTTATACATAAACTATAAGTGTGCCAAATTTCACTCTCCTCCGTCCGCGCAATGGTCGTATAAAGGAGTGCAAAGTTTCTACTTCCCGTATTATTATTGTGATTTGTGTAGTCGTTTTATGTGATAAAAAACCAAGTTGTGCTGTAATGTGAATTAAGAAATTAAGGTATCTCTAATGTAATGCTTAATGTTCACATTTGCAACAGTGAGATCAGAGAAAACGTGGGATCGAAATAAAGACTTGGTGTAAAGACTAAAAATTAATGATACAGATGTTGAGAATGGATAGATGTTAATGTGAACACATCTATACAGATGACATACCACGATCAAATCGCTGGGGTATCATCCAAAGGTAATGTGGTAGCAACAGTCTCCAAAAAAACAATTAGTTTAACTGAAAACAGGGAAAGGAGAAAACTGAAAAGGGGAGCAGCTTTGCAAGGATCATGTGACTTACATAAATACATATCTTTACACCCAGTCCCTTACGAGGTAGTCACTTACCACTTAATACTCTCTGCCAACCCCCAAAAGGACTGGATATAAGGATATGTATCTAAAATTCTAATAAAATTGATAGCGCCACTTTTATAAATATAATAATATGATAGAAAAGTAAACCAATCTTTCAAAATATCTGAATACAATATTTTATAGTTATATGAACAGCCAAAGGATGTATACCAGCCTTTCCCAAAGTGGGCGCTATCGCCCCCTTGTGGGCGCTGGAAGCCTAGAGAGGGGCGGGAAGCAAACATGAAAAAATGGTTTTATTAAAGTCCAGGCGAGACATTTATATGTTATTATTGAGGTTTTTGACGAAAAAAACGAGGAGGGGGCGCTACAAAATTACTGATTTTCAAAGTGGGCGTTACATGAAATAAGTTTGGGAATCTCTGATGTATACCTACCTACCGATGTGTAAATTATTATCATAAGCAGATGGATTCAGTCTACTGGAAACGGGATGTTATTCAATTATCGATCCTTTTACGCCTAAACGACGAAGTAAAAGCTTTTCACAGGCTTATCTTTAACGTGATTTTTGTTTCCCTACATCACTTGTAAACTTTCAAAGGATATGACCTTTATCTTTGAAAACAGAGAGTGTTTTTGAAACACAATTCTTTGAAAATTGTTTTTTATTCAAAAGTAGCTTCTAGCATATATCCCCATAGAATTGGGTAGAGGCAGAACCAGGACACCCATGAATCATCAAAAATACTAATTCCTACAATGTGATAGATGGCAAGCCGTTGGCCAGCTGGGTTACATCCAAACCCATGCAACTTTACTTTCAGAAAATTGAAATACACATTTTTTAGTTTTTTCTAGTTGCCCGACTAGGGGATCGAACCCGGTACTTTAAGAAGTAATATCCGATGCCAGACAGCTGTCTAGCAGTCTTGCTAGATTTTCATCTAAATTTCCGTAAAGACAGTTTTTGATTTGGCTAAATTTCAGGAATCAATTTGAAAAATGTTTTTTTTAATTAACAGCTATAATTCTTATTTGATTTTTGAAAATTGGCATTGATAATGAAACTTTGCCTAGAGCCTATGAGAGATGCACCTTTGACGTCTACGGTGCTTAGGCCGAGGCTGTTTCTTACTATCTGGTGTGACTGATTTTTATCTAATCCAAGAAAACGTGTAACCTTAGCAATTCCTCGATTTTACGTCATAAAATTGTGATCCTTCCAAAAAAGGTCATCGAATTGTTAGATTGTGCTTAGTACATATATTAAAAGATATTCACATAAATATCTGCAACCGTCGGGAATCGAGTGTTGCAGTTAGTTGGTGGAGTTAAGCGTGCACGCTAGTCCCTTAAAAACGAGTCGGTCAAGGGAGGGAGTTTATTCGCTGTGGAGTAAATCAAGTGAGAAAAACTGACATACCTAATATCAAAATCCGAAAGTCATTTAGTCTCTATTTTTAAAAATTTCATAAAATCTAAAAAAAATAATGCCAATTGTCGAATGGCCTAATTTAAAAAACTGTAACATGTGATTTTATTAAAAAAAACATGTATATAAATGTTAGAAATAGTATGTACAACAGTATTTATTTTGTAAGATAATGTAGGTATTTTCTTACAAAATATATCATGTTGTGCATAAAATTAATTTTAAAACAATTATTTTAGCTTCATTATTGAAATTACGAAACATGATAGACATTAACAATAATTTATTTTAATCAACATGCAATTAGAACATGATATTAACATTCTGTTAACGGATAATATTACATAATTTCTATGTTATGTATTGTACCTGAGTACTAAGAACAGACTATGAAACAGGTAATGTATAATCCAAAGTATTTTAGCCTAGGAGAGGAGGCTTAATTGTACCCCCATTTCTAAAAACATTTTATTGAAGTAAATCTACAATAATCTTCAATATCATTGCCATTATTTTTTTGAAATTAATGATTCCGAGATAATCCATATAAATTACCATTGTGCCATAATGTCGTAAAAACAACACTTAAAATTTATGCATAATAAGTATAACTTTACAAAAATTGTTGTATCATGATTCATGATCAAATATATAAGGGACCACCATAAAATCATAAAATATCTTGCTAATAAAAACACCAAAATCTGTTTGTTGTTGGCCAAATGATCCCCTAATAAACAGACAAAAAGATAGAGTTGATGATGATGATGATTGAAAATTGATAATCTTTTCCTTTTAGGAGTCAATTAAAATGGGGAGCAATTATGATTAGTTATACGCGGTAGATTAATATAATCATCTTATCCATTCTTGCCACAATTATATCAGTTGTCTGGATTGTCGTGTTTTGGTTTGATGAACAAAGAAGTCAGTGAATGTGTGAAAATCTGAACATCCTAGACTAAGGTCGATAACGCATCGTCAATGACCGGCACGTAAATCATCAGAAAATGTGACTAATTCCAAACAAAAAAACGATTGTGTGGTTTTATGAAACCACGGTAAAAGTGAAACTTGATCTATAACTATAAACCATTGAACGCCATATTGGCCTCGGCTGCTCTGCTGTCACCGTCACGCGACATGCGACACAC
Organism: Calephelis virginiensis; assembly: GCA_002245475.1. Classification (NCBI taxonomy): domain Eukaryota; kingdom Metazoa; phylum Arthropoda; class Insecta; order Lepidoptera; family Riodinidae; genus Calephelis; species Calephelis virginiensis. The sequence continues at coordinate 266,358 of NJDC01003291.1, forward strand.
AGGCCAAAAATTTAGACGATGTAATAACAATTTCACTTTAAAAAGGTAAATATTAATATAAGAATACGTGGTCATTAATAATACACTTTTTATGACTAACAAATATGTATGGATATACTTTTTAATAATGAATATGTTCATAAAATTTTAGTTTCTTCAGCAACTTCAATATCATGTTTTTTAAATATTCATTTAATTAATTTAAATTGAAAACGGTTACCTAATTTTGTGAAATTAAGCAAAAACAACAAACTGTTAAACGTAACTAGTGTGTTCATACTTTAATAGTTAACTTTTATATAGAAGAGATTTACAAACACGAGCAAACAAAAGTTTCTCAAAATTGTTTGTATTAATAAGAATTGCGTTGGTGAAAACGTTTGTTAAAATTGAATGTTAAGAAATGCTAATGAAAGAAAAATGTTTTTTCGTCATTTGATATTTGATTTCACCTAAATAAAGTAATTTATTTCTAAATGGAAATGAAAATACTCAAAGTTAATCCAACACGAAACGAACCAAATAAGTCAACAACCGAATTTGATGGATTGAAATATTGGTTTCATCTGACGCGGTGGATTTACCTTTGTGCATGTGACGTATTGTTTTTCACTCAATCCATAAATTATGATGAAAATTATTTTAAAAAACGTACATATTGGTTCGTTTCATTTGTTTGTGTTGACTTAATTTTTTCCACTTTATAATATAAATGATTAGTGATTTGTTTTTTAAATATTACAGTATTCCTAGTTTGAATGAAGAGACGAGCAATACTATTTAAATTTTGCGCTTTAGCTATATTCGTCAAGCTTCGGAAATCCGAATGTATTATAAAGATATCTATATAGAGATGTTATTACACATAATTAATCATTTCGCTTAAATTTAGATTATGCCAGCCAATTTAAAAATAAAAGTATAAAGTGTAAAAGAGTAAAAAGTGTAAAGCCGAAGCGCATAATTTAAATAGTAGAACTGTACTTGTGTTCTATTAGAGAGAAACCAGTGCCTTTACTCTATAGTCTATATTACGTAATTATTTATCATTTATTAGCTAAGCTTACTTTTCTATCATTTTTATTAATTATTAAAAGCTTCTATTTAACTTGCAATGTATGTATGTATGTTATTTCGGGTGGAATCTTTGAACTCAATTTTGAAGCAGATATCTTCAACCGATTGAGCTGAAATTTTGTATACACGTTGGATGAAAATGCACGATAAAATACGTGACGCTATTCTAGATCCAGTATGGCGGACCATACGAGATGGCAGAATAGTTATTTTTAATGCACTTCTTCAATATGGGCATCAAATGAAAGAGCTTGTTGAGAGCAACTGGAAAACTGAAATAACGTCATACTAAATCTAATATGGCAGACCACCTTAGATGGAGGAAAAGTTATTTTTAATACACTTCTGTAATATGGTATCAAATAAGAGAGCTCTTTCGGACCAACTCGAAAAATAATGTGGTGGATCAATCCAATATGGTGGATGACTTAAGATGGCGGAATGGTTATTTTATGCACTTCTGCAATCTGGGTATTAAATGAAAGGTCTTGCTTGGAGAAACTCGAAAACTAATGTGACGTCATTATAAATCCAATATGGCGAACCATCCAAGATGACGGAATAGTTGTTTTTAATTCATTTCTACAATACTGCCCCAATATTAAAAAAGATGCATTTAACACTAGATTGCCGGAATCAGAATAAAAAGGCGTGTCTGTCTGAATTTTTAAAATATATTGCTAACTATCTGCTGTGCGCTTTTAGCGCAACAAAATAGGGTACACCTTTTTACACCCGAAGATGAAAACACGATTTTATTTAAAACTTAATTGAAAAGTCGAATTTATGTAGATCGTGCCCTAATACTTAGTAGTTTCATTTTCAGTTCAGTAATGAAAAAGGCGCATATTGTCTGAAGAAGATAAAAAGACGCAAATAATCATTTGCTTGTAATGAGCTACTTGAAAATCGCTTTCACATTAAGATAAACGACCGCATCTAACCACTTGTACCCTATTTATGAAACTAAATAGTTTTTTATTCTTTAGAAAAAAGGCGGAAATACTTAGATGCGTTCATTTCTGTTAAAAACATATTCTGGATAGATAGACTGAATACTTAGAGGAAAGGTACAACTAATAGTGTTTGAAATGTTAAGGACGCATATGGCCATTTACATCTATTCACTTAAGTATGTAATATTTTTCATATTATTTTATGCTAATATGAAACTATTTTTTTGTTATTTTTATTATATTAATTTAATAAATTTATAATATTATTAAACCAAGTAAAATTCTATTTAGAGGGCATTACTTTCAAGTTTTAAATACGTAGATATTTTAATTGTCTACAAGACAGCAAGAAATTTCCTGTTACGTTTATTAAAACATTTATTTCTCCGTTTCTATTTTTCGTTAGATACGTCTTTTTAACTACCGGGGGGCAGAATATGGTTATCAAATGAAAGAACTCGTTGAAAGCAAGTTGAAAAACAATGTGACGTCATTATAAATCCAATATGGCGAACCATCCAAGATTGATATTTTGTGCACGTCTACAATATGGGTATCAAATGTCGAGTCCTTTACTCGATGAAATAACTCGAAAAATAATGTTACGTCATTTTGAATTCGATATGGCGTACCATCTTAGTTGGCAAAAGTTATTTTAATGCACTTCTACAATATGGGTATCAAATGAAAATACACGTTGAGAGCAAATCGAAAAAAAATGTGATATCGTTCTGAATCCAATATGATGGATCATAAAAGATGGCGGAATAGTTATTTTAATGCACTTATACGATATGGGTATCAATTGAAAGGGCTCGTTTAGAGCAGCTCGAAAAATAATGTGACGTCATTCTTAAACCAATATCGTGGATCATCCAAGATGACGGAATAGTTACAACAATATGGGTGCCATACAAAAGGGCTTGTTAAGTGATTTTATTCTAAATCCAATATGGCGGACAATCCGAAATTCAGGAATAGTTATTTTAATGCATTTCTACAATATGGGTATCAAATGAAAGGGCTTTGCCAAAAATATTGTGACATCACTTTAAATCTAATATGGTGCACAATTAAAGTTTTTTGTGCTTTCCTATAGTGAAAGGGATTGCTAAGATTTGATCGACCGAAAGTTAATCGATCGATCGGGATCGATTGATTAACTTTGATTTGTGTGATTCGGAGAGATGTTCGTCATTAGCATTGATCTGCAACCTTTCTAGGAGAAGCACAACGCTAAAATCAAACTTGTGCAGTACAGTAAGCAAACGAAATGTATAAACCCAAAGCAATACTTTCAAAGGGAGTCAGAATTTGTAAGGTGGTCCAGATATTTCAACTGCATAATGTATATGACGTGCTATTTTATAAATTCTCATCGAAGCACACTATGTATCATATGTGATCATGTCCATATTATTAATTTTATTAATGCGAAAGTTTGTCTGCCCTTTTATTATCTTTTACGGCAAAGTCACTAAATCAATTTTTATGAAATTTGATATGAATAGGTATATTCAAAGATCCGTGTGGATCAAGATCTTCGTTTTGAAGGTACTTAATACCACAGTGTGATAGGTAGTAAACTTTCCTTAATGAAAACAAACACATTTTAAGTTGCCCGATCCATGAATCGAACTCGGTATCTAATGTAGTCAAAGCTAGCACCGGACTACTTAACCATAGCAGCGCATATTTTTTTAAGCAAGGAAAATTATAAGATATATTCTCCAAAGGTCAAAAACAAAGTTGTCACTCTGAGGGCAAAATATTAAATGTTTAAATAGTCTCTTTTAAACCGAAACTAGGAATGAATGTTGTTTCAAACGGGGCATACGACAACGCAAGACTCGACTTCTTTATTTTAGTTTTGCTGGCCTATTACGAGTCGCTTAAGAAAGTAGTAGGAAAAGGGGTAATTTGTCGCAAGAGTCTATCACCTACTTAGTTTCGCTCGCTCCTTAAGAGATTTAATAATTTCGATGTCACCAATTAGCACCTTTGATACAAAACAATTTTGAAACGAGATTCTCCTGCGTCATGCTTTTCATTTAAATCAATTTTAGTAATGTTTATTTACACACTTTTTTGTAGTAACACTTGTACTTTTCCACTAGACACTATTTAATACTTTTCGTTACTCTTTAGCCAACCGGTTCCACTGTTTACACCTTCATCAGGGCTTTGAAACTAAAGGTAAAAAGACTGTTTTAGTTTAACGTTCAATACTTATTTGGTTGGACGTTACTGATAGGTACTACTAACAAAGTAATACTAATACTAAATACTACTTACAAAGTGTATAGTAGATAAGTACAAGTGTTTACTACAAAAAAGTGTATATACAATGGAATTCCACCAAGTGCCGACGATAGCAAGTATAGGTTCTGATATTTATTTATCTCCCACTTTTGCGATATCATAATAATATAAACTATGACAACATTTTAAAATCCGTTTAGTGTTTATTTTAGATTGGTTATTTAACAGTTTACATTTTTATATTTTAATACCTTTCTGTGTAATTATCGAAATTGAAATTTATTTAGGGTTTTCTAAAATTAGTTAACGATATATCAAAGGACTTGGAATGCGTATCTGAAAAAGTACAGTAAGTAAAACATATTTATTGTATCTAGGTACAATACATAGGGCGGAGAACTCTGTCCACTGAACTGTCGCTGTCACGAAGTCTGAACACTTATTATTAGTAGACTACTTATTAATACTTCTGAGTAGTGTGTACACTATGTGTTCGAAGAAGCAACCTAATGTAATACTTATTTATACGTAGGAACCGACAGCACAAACGTTAAACTATTTTATGTTAAATTGGTTAAAAAATTTTAATGTTTTGTTTTATTAAAATCATAGTCAGTTACAAAACTTAACATCCGTTAAAAAGTCACACACAGATACAAATTTATGACACACCCCTTTTTCCATCCAGATCTGAAAATTCTTTATAAGGTTCTTTTATTAGAGACTAACTGTTCCTGCGAACTTTGTTCCGCTCGTTAAGTTTGTATAGTAAAAATTAAAATGTCGTTTTTCCTTGTTTCCTCGCTGTTGTAAGGGATAAAATGTACCCCATGTCCTTCTCCCGGTTCTACGTTACCTCTCCATCAATTTTCAGCCTAATCGGTTTAACTATCACTACTTTCTTTTATAGACGATTTAATCTTTCATAATTTTTTTTTATTGTTTTTAAGGTGTATTAGGCTATTCCGGGCGGAGACAAATCCAACTAATCAAAAACCATGAAAATTGGTCCAGCAGATCTCGAGTTATAGGTGTTGTAACAAACCCGACTTTGTTTTATATATGTATATAGATAAGCTCGCCTTCTGTACTATGTTTTTTTTTTACTTTTAAGTATATTTTGTAATATCAGTTGTGTACAATAAAGCGTTTATGAATAAACTATCGGGCCGCCCCCTCGGCTTCGCACGGTTATGAAATATAAATCTTCCTCTTCAATCACTTTATCTATTTAAACAAACCGCATCAAAATCCATTGCGTAGTTTTAAAGATTTAAGCATAAAAAGGGATAGAGGAAGCAACTTTGTTTTATAGTATGTAGTGATACATAGAGTTAAATTGAGAAAATAAAACATCCTACGTTTTTAAATGAATGTACCTTAACATTGTATTGTAGACTCAACAAATTACTATAAAACAAGACAATGAACAAATCTAGTTCCGGACTTTGTGACGTAATTGGATTTCTAATGAAACTAAATGTTGTCACATAACGTGATGTCTGGAAACGCATTAGCAAATTAAAGCATTTCATTAAAGCTAAGCAAGTTATTTTTCCATTGCACGTTATTACCCAACAAATTAATTGCTTCGTCGACAAATAGTCGGTGTTTTGTTTTATACGCAACTTTGACGAGGGTTCCCTAATAATGCTTCTAGCTGAGGAACATTTTTTTCTCTTTATTAGCGTATAATATGAGTTGACTTTTTGCATTAAGAATAAATAGAATTTGATGTTTGTTATAAATATATATCCTTTGATAAATTAATAAAAATAATCTTAGCTATTGCTTCTGTAGTCTAGCGGTCCGGCGTTGGATTTGACTTCTTGAGGTCCCGGGTTCAATCCCCGGGTATCAATTGTGTATTTTCAATTTTCTAATAAAAGAACGACGTTGCCCAGGATTGGATACATGCACAGTTGACGATAAGTTTGTCACCTATCGAATTGTGGGACTTAATGTTTTCGGCTAGTCGTGGGAGCTCTGGTATGTGCCTCTGCCCAGCTCTTCGAAGATATGGACGTAAAGATATTTTTTTAAACTTAGCAGCAGATTACCAAATTTAGCAAGTTGTATGCTAGTGTTATTGGTGTTAGTCAACATTACTAAGTCAGAAATATAATTTGGTGTCGTGGGACACCATTTAGGAATGAAGTTTCTTCGGCTAATGTAGAATCAACACAATTCATGTGTATATATTATGCATTTGCGGGGTGGAGTGAGGGAGAAAGAGAAAGGTATTATACATTACTCGCTTGTCTATACGACTGTCGCGTCTGCGCACGTCTCATTTAACGGTTTTATTCTACCCACTTTTTTTTACGGTTTTACTATCACATATTTTTCAGTTCGGTCGCGCAGCAAAATCCTTATCTCGTCCAAGCCTACCGTAAGGAACTTAATTCCAATATTTATTATTTATGTTATAGTATGTTATTATAATACAGTATTTTTTAATACTTTTTTTTCTGGTATATACTCGTAATTAGAACAAATTGAATAAACATGCCTGTCCCCTTCGGGAATCAGACCCAATTCTCGGTGGTGGACGGTAGAGTTAGGCGTTTACGCTAATCTCTCGACTAAAGAGGCGGTATTTAATCGTCTCATTTATCAGGGTATTAGCGTGTACGGCTAATGCTACCATCCGTGATTTTCGACGAGAGATAGGCATTTGCGTAATGATCTTAGGTGTCTGTATTTCTGAGTCTAGGTGTTTACTAAATCTTTGATTTTCTTATTATCTACTCTGTTGTTTAGTGGTCTGGTGTTTCCTTTGACTCTATGAGGTTCCCGCGTTCGGTTCCCTTTTGAGATTTCCTTTCGATTTTCTGAAAAAAAAACCTTGTTTCCCGAGATTTGATAAGTGCCCAGTTAGTTAGTAGGTTTGCCACTTTTCACATTGTAGGACTTAGTATCTTCAGCTAAACGTGGTTGCCACGGTCGTCCATCTGTTCATCTCTTTGGGGATACAGGCGTGAAGATATTTAAACTTACTTTTTATTCTTGCATCTATTGAAATTCTTCTGTGTATTTCTATCGTATAACGACACTGCTGACTAACACACTACACAAATAATTAAATTGCTAGCTAAACTGTGGGATTAGATTTGTGTAATATGTATTTATGTAACATTTATTTATTTATTGTTAATATTGGAAGGCAAACAAGAAGACAGATTTTCTGTTGGTAAGAAATTCAAGTCGCCTAGAGACATCAAAAGGTGGTAATGGTGCGTTGTCAACCTGAGCCTGCGGTTGTTTTTTTCCCAACAGGAAAGCCGTGGGCTTGTTGTTGTGTGCCTGTCGTATGAAAAAATTATAAAATAGAAGCAATATATTTTTAGTGTTGTATAGAGTACGGGATAGAAAGCTAGCCACCATATATTCAATTAAAATTATTATTAGCTTTCCTAACCAAGATTGAGTTCTAAATTGATATTAGCATCTAACTCGCTGTAGCAAGTGTGAAGCGAGTTTCTGAAGTCATTGTGCCAGTGATTAGAGCGGGTCGCTTGTTATCTGGAGTGCTAATGGATATACTCTTTAAGCTAATGTGGACTTTGAAAAGACGTGCCCGTTGTTATCATACGTATATTAATATGGCTAGCCCTCGCTAGTAGATTAACTCGCCTTCTTAGGAATAATTATTTTATCCTAAGGCTTTATACATTACTAGCGGCCCAGTACGTGCTTTGCTGCGTATATGACGGCACGAATGACATTACACAACAAATCCAAAAAATAAAATAACAACTGAAAAACGTTTCAATATCACTAAAAATACCCATTACAAAATGATCTGCCATTTATTGGATTCATTTGTTACAAAAAATGTAATAAATGAAGAAACGCTCTATCGTTTTTATGCCAACTTCATATAAACCATCTACTAAATAGTCCCAACAATGCCTAAACATTGAGTTTAGATAGGTGGGTCCGTTCTTGAGTTTTAAATTTACAACGAAAAGTGGCATTGATTTTTGTATATATATATATATATATGTCGGAAGGTCATGAGCTATTATATTTTCTGATATCTGTGGTCAGTCATGAGTATCGTCGGTACAACGGGCGGCGCACCCGCGTGTATCGTCGGAAAGTCATGAACAAAGTACAGTTATGACATTGTGGTCATTAGTACGTTTGGCGCCACAGGTGCTTCGAAATTCTCGTAGCTCGTTTCTTATTGGTCCGTTTGTCGAGAAGTCATGGATAAAGTTGTGTCATTAGTACAACAGGTGGAGCTTTAGCAAGTAACTCGTTTCTTATTGATCTGTTCATCTTTGCCACGTGTATAAAAACCCTAGCGCCGCCATATTTCGGCAGACATGCTTTGAGCACGTCTCTCAGTGTTTGGACCACTGTCTAGTACGGAGGTTGCCACTGGTAAAAGTCTCTCCCTATCATAGGTTGACAAAGAAACACTTCTAGGTGGCAATTGTTAATTTAATTGGGATCTTGGGGCACAGGATGTGGGTCGTCCCGGGGGGTGCATTATTCGGTCGGCACTCACGTAAGAGGGGCGGGGTGGAGCCCCCCTTCCCCTTCGGGGATTTGGCGTTTGCGTAAGCTCGAACACCGTGACATGTTAACGTAGTGTTGTCATAGTAGCAGACTTACTCCAATGCTTGCGATGGTTTTTTTAGTAACAAATGGGTGTACGTTATAGTTGTTTGTGCGTGATTGTGGTTATGTTTGTAAACAGTTTAGTGAGTAATAACGTAGCTACTCTATTGTTTATTATGATTAGGTTTACGATGTGGTTGTACGACTAGATCAGGTGTTACGAATTTGTTTTGATATTTCTTAATTATTTACTAACTACCCTCAAGTTGTGAGCTCTCGGCCTACTAGTCCCGTGGTAGTCGAAAACGCTATTTTGATGAAGTGTAGGTGTCTCTTACTTTTTAAAAACTCGATTTCTCTTCTTATTTTTAAGAATATATATAGGAGTTTTGGCGCCATCGAGAGAAAAGATGGTCGAAGTTTTTTCATAAT
>NJDC01003294.1:0-24068 GCA_002245475.1 Calephelis virginiensis
TCCATGTAATAGTATCGTAGACTAACACCCAAAACAAAAGCATGTTAATACTTTGAGGTTCTCAGAATTTGTCGAATTTTATTAATAGATTTTTATGGTATAGCTCAAGAAGCTCTCTAGAGCTATACCTTAGAAAAGTAGCTCAACAAGAAGCTGTATTTAGTATTTAGGTAAAATCCAAAATGGTATTTCAGTAGTTAATTTTACGTAACATTAACATTAACAGTTTTTTTACTATCTGTATGTGTCATTAATTGTTTATATAAATACTAGCTGCTACCTGCGGCTTCGCCCGCGTTTTCACAGAAACCCGATGTGCGATCGGGATTAAAAATAGCCTATATGTTAATCCAAGTCACAATCTATCTGTCTTCCAAATTTCAGACAAATCCGTTCAGCCATTCGAGCGTGAAAGAGTAACAAACATCCATACATCCATATTTACAAACTTTCGCATTTATAATATTAATAGGATAACACGTACATGTAGTACGTGTTATTATTTGTGCATTTTTTCTGTTAAATTAAAGAGTGAATAATAATCATTTATAGAACAAAAATAAATCTTAACTTTTAGAACTGATTATGCTGTGAATAGCAAAACTTGTAAACTTTAAAAAAAAACAATGAACATCAGTAAAAGTTTACCTTTTTCCTTTTAATTAAAAATGTGAATACTTAAAGTAAATTGATGGTAATTTTCCATAATAATGAGATTATTGATGATTGAAACAAGCAAATTGTAGCTATAACTATAGTAGTGAATGGTATATGTAGCTAACAATATTGTAGGTAACAAAAAAAAACACATTCTTTCATGTTTTCAATTCAATTCAGTGCTAAGAGGTGACTGGAAGCCACTTACTAAGACAAATAGCTAGAGTAGGTCTGTCACTTCATCTATATTGTTTATTAATTCCTTTTTATTTCCGAATTTACAATTTTAATTAAAAACACTCAGTAATTTTTAATTATCACTTATTTTCTGTATTGTCTGTGGTAAAACCTAAGTTACAACAGTACAAGTATTTTGTCATTTAAAAATATAAAAAAAATATAGTTTTACCAAGCGCTGACGATGGATAATAATATCAAATATACGTTTGAGAACGCAAAAAATCGATAAGGTATTATTTATTTAATATCATCTTTCTCTATTAATTAAGAAAATAGCTTGTATTAATCAAGGTTTATTTAGCACAAATAGTATCGGTGGTAAGCATGTGATAGTTTTTATCACATAGTATTTACTAATTAATGTCATGTGTATTCAAATAATCTATCTAATTTTATGTAAAATTACAAGATATTAATATCAGATATCTATGGCATATAATAAAATTCAACTTTGATTCAAATAGCTTCGCATAAATTGTTAATAAAATTAACATTAAAAATTTGCTCCTTTTAATGAGGGATTAAATAAAAATCATTTTTATAAATCTTCTCACTTTATTTTATTGTATAAATAACGTCACATTAATGATATTTAATATAATAATATGATCACGTGTTTTTTGCTATTTACAATGTTTATATGCTACAGCAGTCTTTAAATTTTTTAATGAAATCTATACACTGGAAAATGAACAGGCGATAGTAAGTTCACTTTATACATTTTGGTATAACACATAGTGGCTAATAATTACAATATTTACAACATAAAATCTACATATTTACAATTTGACTGGAAGAAGGCTGGAGCCCGTTTAGACTAGGTAAGCTTGTACGGAATTTCCCGTATCTACTAAAGGAGGTGGAGGAGGCCATTGTCTTATATCTCGCCGTCGACCAGGTGCCATACCTTGTTCTAAAGACGAGTAATCAGAGTCTATGGAGGAATATATATGATCTGATATTGGCCTACCATCAGGCCCATAAGCTACTGCTTGCGTTTGTCGCACAGCTGATGGCGATTGTCGCACTTCTATACAATATTCAGGAGGAGCACTAGCTCCAGGCCCGTGATTACTTAATACAGGAGACTTATCTGCTAATGATAAATTACGATTCCCATTAGGCACAGAGGAATCTAAAGTGTATGTATTTATATTTTTTCTATAGCTATGAGATCGCGTTTTATGACTTGCAAGAGAGGTGTCTGGCATCATATATCTTAAGCGCTCCCAAAACCTTTTCTGACCCCATTGCAAACGCGATCCTGTTTTGAGATATGGTCTTAAATCGGGATCACACATTGCGTCTCCTACTACAGCACATTCTTCTATTAAAACTAATTTATAAATACACCCTTTCAAGGTCTCATGTAGTCCTTGACGAAATTCGTATCTAGACCATTCTGTTTGCATGAAATTTCTTGTTAAAATTAAAATAATTCTTTTAGAGGCTTTAGCCGCTTCTAAAACTGGTGGTGCACATTGCATGTATTGTGTTCCATGATGTGGAATATCTCTATAATGAAGACACAAGTGATAAGATGGATTTCCATTCTCCAATTCAGCTGCTAAAGATTGTATAACGAATTCCTCATCTTTTGGGCTATAGCAAACATAAGCATCGTATAACTTTTCATTCTCTTCAAAATTACCATTGAATGAAAAAACACGAATTCCACAATTCGTATAAAGCCAAACTCTCAACGAATCACGAAAGAGAAATAATACCACTAAGGCGAACAAAAATAACATGAATCCTGTGAGAGTTGAGACCATCATGGGAACATAGTTCGATACCAACATGTTTCCGATGACTGAATTATCGGCGTAATAATCGCTGCAGGCAGTGCCGTTTAAATTGAGCTCTTTTTTCTGCGGTGGTTTCGCATCACCATTCCAACACCATACGTCGGTAATGTCAATGATTTTTTGTGCATTTTCGGCCAAATAAGCAGTTAGCTCTTGAAGATAACGACATTTGCATGACCATAAATTATTTCCAAGTGATAATGCTTTCAAGTTTTGATTATTATTAAAACTCCAAACTCCAAAATCAACTAATCTATTTCCGTCCAATCTTAGTACCTCTAAAGATTTTAGTGATAAAAAAGATATGTTTGCGATATGGCTGATCAAATTATTTTGTAAAAATAATTCCTTTAAACTGATCAATTGGTGAAATTCATATCCTTTGATTTCTTTCAACTTGTTATTCCCCAAATGAAGTATTTGTAACGAATTCAAGCCAGCAAAAGTTCTATTTTGGATATTTTCAACGTTACTATTATTAACATACAACGACCTCATCTTTTGTCTTCCGATGAAAACGTGGTTTTGTAGTTCTCTTATATTATTTCCGTCTAAAAATACCTCAGTCGCATCCATGGGTATTTTATGTGGTATTTCCATAGATGATTGCCCCGAGCAATCTACGACGTTAGTGTTCCATAACGGGTCGTGGTAACAGGTACAATTTTGTGGACAAGTCATTTCACAGTCACACGCATCGTAATCGCAGCAATGACAGATAGCAAAACAATGAGTTTCATACTCACACAGAAAATCGGACGATTTAAGATTAGTAAGGGGCACATGAGTTCCACTGCGGGTGTTAGTCATTTTACACAAAACATTTTCTAAGTCCATCACACGCGGGTATTGCCTCATAGCAGTCATATTGTTTATTATCGGTAACCACTCCATAGTACAGTCACACTGAAACGGGTTCCCACCAATATAAAACTCAGGTAAACTTTTATTACTGGGCACATTAGATAAACGTAAACTATTAAGTTCTAAGTGAACCAGTTCATTAGCATACATGTCCACACGCGTTAAGTTCTTTTTATCGAAAAACGTGTTCACATGAATATTATTTAAAAAGTTATTATTTATAAATAACAGTTCCACACTATTCGGAATCGCCATCGGTGATATTTCCACTATCCTGTTATGGCTCACATCAAGTGTCTTTATACGGATCTCATCTTGTAACTTGTAATAATTACCTAAGTGTTCAATAAAATTGCCGTGAACATCTAACCACTTCAGATTACTAGGCACAAACGCGTAGTCAAACCACACTAGATGATTCTCAGACAAATTGAGCCACAATAAACTTGCAAGAGTAGAAAAAACGCCATTGATATCAGATAAGAAATTCCCATCAAGTCTTATAGCTTCCAATTGAGAATTTCGTGAAAATGTTCCTCTCTCTATTGATTGGATTTTGTTTTTTGCGATATTAAGCACTTGCAAGCTCGGTAAATCCCAAAACATGCCGACGCTGAGGTTTCCAATTTGATTATCTATAAGCCTTAATCCAGTTAGCTGGTTTAAATTACGGAATGATCCATTTCGGAAACTAGATATCTGATTTTCTCCCAAATCTAGTGTTTTTAGTAAAGGCAGCTCCCATAAAGCATCAGGAACTTCTAAGAGTTGATTTGAACTTAAATCTAGTTCTTTAAGGTCTGAACAATTTTTGAATGCTTTAATATCTATCGTCACGAGTAAATTATTATTTAGAGTTAATTTACTCAAAACAAATAATCCATTGAATAAGTTTTCGTCTATTGTATGAAGTCGATTTTCAGCCAAATTAAGCGTGTGAAGATTGTATAGCGGTAAAAATGCATTCTCTTCTATATAGCCAATTGAATTGTTCTTGAGATTTAAAATTTGTAGAAAGAACAAATCTTTGAATGTCTTTCCGTCTAATCGAGTAAGTGCGTTATTTGATAAGTTCAATACAATCAATCGAATCAATCCCAAGAAAGTTCCATCATCAATGTGATTGCTTGTTAATTGATTGCTGGATAAATCTAATACAATCAATTGTTCTAAGCGGTGAAAAATGCCACGAGCAAGTTCAAACAGCGAGTTGTCGTTTAGGTAAATTTCTCGTAGCTCTCTTGAATAAGCAAACAGGCCTTCTGGTAGTGTATGTATCCGGTTATGTGATATGTTTAGAACCCTCATCGAGACAAGGCCGTTAAAAGCTTCACTTGATATGTCAGTTATGTTATTATTTTGTAAATATAAATGTTGCAGACTTCTTAGTTTCAGTAGCTCTGAATCTTCATTAATGGTTTTGATTTCGTTGTAGCTAAAGTCCAAAGTATGTAAACTGGAACCACAACCCGGTCCGAATCCAATCTGGCCAACCGTTCGTATTCTGTTATGGGTTAAATTTAACGTATTCATATTTTCTAGAGGACAGAATACACCTGAAGATATAAACTTTATATTATTTTGAGCCAAATCCAAATTTTGTAGTTCTGATAATCCATTGAATGAGTTTAAAGATAATTCCATATTTTTAGAAGAACTCCATTCAACATTTTTAGAACGGATTTTCAGTCTTTTCAATTTCTTCAAATCTCTAAAAGTATTTTCTGGTATATTTAGCAGCTTACAGTTAGTTATAGTGATATCAGTCAAGCTTTCTACAGAACTGAAGTAATAAGCACGAAGAGAGCTTTCAAATAATAGGAGATGATTACATTCGATGGTTAGATTGCTGGTGTCGGAAGAAACTGAAGATATACTGGTTCCATCACCGTCAAGTGTGCGTATTTTACACGTTACACTAACTTTAGAGTCTCTTTCAGTAGCACGTATGCACTTGTCCGATCCATGGGGTACCGCAGTCCACCCGAAGGGCAGTAGCACACAGAACACCGTCGCAATGACATACATTATCACAGACATTTCATTTCACTATAGAACGTCTCATAAACACTCCCTGTGGGTCGATATCACCATTTCCGAAACAAAGTACGTAACACTCTGAAGCGGTAAAGAAAAACTTGCTACCATTTCACTTTACAAAGTCCATTCCATCAAAAGTTGAAATTCCAAATTTAATTTTTCACATTAACTTTTTCAAAACACGTGGATATTGTTAGTTCGATTGTTTTATGTTATGATTTTTTTTTATTGCGAGAGTTATAGATGGACGCTGCTAAGAACACGTCCCCTTCGCGACACGGTTGCGTTGTGACTGTCGAGCTTAGCGCTTAACTCGTGCAAGAAGAGGGGACGCGCAAGTTAGTACCTCGCCGCCCCTTCCCCGCAAAAGCTCTTTAATATAATAGCAACACGTAGCGCCATCTATTGATAAGTAGCTGTTAAGATTTGTCATTCTTTTAGCCTGGGGAATCTCGCTCTAAGATTCTTTTATTGAGACGATGCACAAAGAGCCTTTGTGACTAGACTTTATCGAACTATTGTTCAATTTCTTACCTGCTGTTTAGTTTCACCAATACTTAGGTAACTTACACAAATTATACCCAACATGAATAATCGTTACCTTTGATAATAATTATATTTAAATAGAAATAATTAGAAAGTAAAAAACTCACTAAAATCATTCTATATTCACCTTGTTAATTAAGATGTACGTATTTTAAGAATGAAGTAGGTATGTGATTTTAAACATTTATTTTGTTGAAAATACGAGTATGTAGTCATAAGATGCGGTTCAAAATTAAATGTATTTATTTTATCTAATTGTGTTTTTTTAAATAAATATTAAAGTAAAATAATAATTTCAGACTAGCCTCCACTCACCGCTTTGCTCGAGTACCAATAATTAGTTATTTTTTCGTTAATTATAGTTTATGTGTTACTCACACACACATAGGCAGAGAGTATCTAGTTCCAAACCTTACAATCCTATGTGTATATGTTACTCTGTTGTATAAACTACATATATTCGTGTAAAGTTTCATCTAAATCCGCTTAGTGGTTTGTATAACATACCTACATCCATCCTTTCTCACAAACTTGCACATTTATAACAGATATTTGTAATTCATATGGAGTAGGATAACACATAAACAAAGTCAGTGATAACTTATTTTTTTATGATCTGCGAAAGAGTACACGTCTCTATCAATGGTAAGAGACAACCGTGGCCTATAGACACCATACATGTTATAGGTGCGTCGCTGATCTGAGGCCTGGATGTTAAGGCTATTATAAAGGCTACCCTTTAAATCAGAACATGACAAAGTCAGATGGTCTATTTTATATAGACCTGACAAATACGGAGATAATTACTTTGTGATGTTGAATATTTACATAAAACTAGCTAACTTTAGTAATTGTTCTGTCTTATTGAATACTGAATTTATAAAGTGAGTAAGTATCTTCACGCCCACATCTCCGAAGGGGTAAGCAGAAGCACAACCAGGACATCCCCGATTAGCCGAAGACACTAAATCCGACAATGTGATATGTGGCAAGCCTATCGCCAACCGGGCATGTATCCAATTTTAGGCAATATTATTTTTATTATACAATTGAAAATATACCTACATTTTCTAATTTTTTTGTTGCCCGACCCAAGAATCGAACCCGGGACCTTAAGAAGTCAAGTCCGACGCCGGACCACTAGACCACAGAGGCAATATGTAAATTTCTTAAGAACCTTCTCCTGACAATAATTAATACTTGCAATAAAGAAAGAGTGAAGTCGTTCTACCCTTTCATGTGTAATTCGATAACTAAGGGAA
The DNA here is from genome assembly GCA_002245475.1 of Calephelis virginiensis. Lineage (NCBI taxonomy): Eukaryota > Metazoa > Arthropoda > Insecta > Lepidoptera > Riodinidae > Calephelis > Calephelis virginiensis. Next base: position 7,418 of record NJDC01003294.1, read on the forward strand.
ATTAGAATTCATTTTTATTGACCAGACTAGCCGATCCGGCAAACTTCGTATCGCTTGACAGTTACTAGCAGTTTGTATAAAAAAGTATTACTATTCCTGCAATTTTCCCGTTTTATTTTCTCCATAAGAATCTTTTTCTGATAATAACCAAATCAACAATAAAACAATTGCCAAGGTTAGTCCTTCCGTTCTAGCTTGATGCGATTATCACGCGAAATGAGGATTTATTGTTATAAATATGTGCAGTAATTTATTCGCAACAGTGAGATCCGAGAAAAAGTGGGCTTGAAAGAAAGTGTTGGTGTTAAAATGCGAAAGGGCATGCTCCGCTGGTTCGGTCATGTGGGAAGAATGACAGATGAAAGATTGACAAAGCAGATATACAGTGCGAACGTGGATGGATGTAGGTACCCGGAGAGACCAAGGCTGACATTCCACGTGTTCCATCGTGAGATCTGGCACTCGATACTCTCTGCCTACCCCGTAAGGGACTTGGAGTGAAGATATGTATGTATGTAAATATGTGCAGTAGAAGTAAGAGGTACGTTTCTTCTTTTAACATTTTACTGTAATTGTCTTATAGTCTGTATAATATAGTGTAAGTATATGTACAGTGTAATAAAGACTCTAATATCAGGTTGAACCTTGGAGTACTTTAGACCACGTTTATTAATAAGTCAGTTTTTGGTTTAGAACTATTTTAATAACACAACTTAAAATCTGTTTGAGGCAGGGGTTCTTTGACATGCAAAATACAGTTATAAAATTTGTAGAATTCTCTAGACCCTGCTGAAGATAAAAGAAAAAAATAAGCATCGCTTTAGTAGTTACTCTTCCATACCTTTACGGACCCCTGCTCATCACGTTTTGGACCTCTTAGTGGTCCAAGTAGAGCCCTTTAAAAAACCCTGTTTTAAAGCAAGGACTTTATCATTTTTATGAGATAAGCGTGTCATTGTGCGGGGCTGTTTCTGTCCTACAATTACACGTGTTATGTTGGGGTCTCTTGTGTAAAATAGAAAGAAAACATATTTTATTTACGGACCAATACTATCGTTTCATTTTATTATTTACTATTTATTATCGTTGCAACATGTTTTAATTGTTGTTTCAAATAAATATTTTCAATTTCAAAATTTTCAATACTTACCAGACTTAAAAAAATTAACAAAAAAATATAACTAGAAATCTAACCTAACCCTAAACATAAGCAACCAACGTTTTTTTTATTTATTTTTTATTTTATGATAATGGAAGGCAAACAAGCGGACAGATTTCCTGATGGTAAGAAATTCATGCCCCCTAGAGACACAGACAATGGTGCGCTGCCAACCTGAGTCCGGGATGTTGGGCCTCGAGCAAAAGTAAGTTTACCGGCTACCTCACCCTCCAAAGCAGAACTCGTCATGACGTTATGGCAACAGGAATAGGTAAGGCGGTGGTACCAATTCGGGTGAGTCGCTGCGAAACTCTACCACCTAGGATGTCACGGTGTTAGTTGTGATAAGTCTATGCTTGCCTTGCATCGCCTATGCATGCCTGGTAGGAATGCAGATGGTCTATTCTGCAAAGGAGCCCGGACCAACACGAGTAAAGTTTTTTTTAAAGTCCAAAAGATAATAATGATATATAGAACTACTCTATGTGGTAACATGAGTCCGCCTAGGAATAGCTCAGTATCTGTTGAGGCCTAATCAACCTCAACACTAATTTTTAGTTTTCCACCGCATGCCAGGTAGCTATTGCAACATGGGTTAAGCAGGTCATTATTTGCGGCAATTGGAATGGGTAGGGATCCACTCCTTTATTTATTCCTGTCATCCTAATGGCAATGCTATGTTCCTGACAGGAGGTAGGGTGGAGGTAGCTGTTAGATTTGCACATTAGATCTAACACCACACGACTGCGTTGTTGCGGTCTATATATCACGGTCTTTCTTACCACTAGGTGAGATTTGTGCTTTTCCGTTGTCTTATTATCAAAGTAGGAATCTTCACGCCTTTATCGCCGAACGGTAGACAGAGGCACAACCAGAGCACCCACGACTAGCCGGAGACTCAAGACCCACAATGTGATAGGTGACAAGCTTATCGCCAAACGGACATACATTCAATCCCGAGAAACATTTTTTTAGAAAATTGGAAAACCACTTTTTCTTTTTGTTGCCCGATTCGGGAATCAAACCCGGGTTCTCATGAAGTCAAGTCCAACACATAAACTACAGAGACGATATCACATATTACTAGCTGTCCCGGTGAAATTCATTCATCACTTCAATTTTTAGCATCTGTAAGGTTGGCTCATCAGTCATAATAGATTACAAAAAATAATCTAACCCCAAGTTCCTGAACAGCACCCTACCTCCACTAATCTAGTTGGTAATGACTAATTTCTCTTATCCCGCCTTTTAGGAGTTGCCAGGCTTGAAGGCAGAAGGCATTTCGCGTGCCCATTGCATCACTTCTGAATGGATGGACCAATTTCGACAATTATTTTTTGTTGTGTTGGAAAAATTGCAGGGAAAGTGAAAAAAAACAGAACATTCTTTTTTCCTACACAAACTGTTAATAGCTGTTCGATTCCAAGTTCTCTGAGTCTGCCAATGTCAAAGAAAGAAGTTCCACTTGATATTGTATTACTAACGCCATCTGTGAACGAATAGTAAGACTATTCTTTTACATTAAAACTAAGTTATGTTTTGTGTTGGATTTAGCTCATCTGGTTAGTTTTTCAGAATCATACAACAAACTCAGTGCAAAGATGTGACGACCCCATCGCCCGCTAGTGTTATATATTGTACAGATGTGCGGTAAAATCTGATTTTGTAAAAATTGGTTTATATATTATAAATATTACATGACTTAATAAAGAACTAGAAGTGGCATAAGAAACGTAATTAAAATATGTTTTCGAATATCCAATGTATAGTGGTGTGCAAATATACATATTTAATTTAAGCTATTGTAAACTTCGTAGGTAGTTGATCAGAACATAGTATAACTTTATCTACAGATAAATGTAAACAAAATGACAAAGATGTGTAATGTTGTTTATCGAAATATGTATGATATTTTTTACTCAACGACTCAACGTTTTCAAAATATTTTTTTGTGAAATTTGCAACAGTTGCAACCTGCAACCACAAGGCAAAGTCAACAATTTAAATATGTATGTTTATTCCGTCCCCAAAATACACATTGAGTTAAATTAATTTTAATTACTTCATAAATTGATCTTATAATAAAATTTAAAACCAAAATAAGGTAGAATATAAGTAACATCATAAAATAAATATTTAATTGTTTGACAAATTATTAAAATACATTTGGTGCAAATAAACCAATCCACTGCATATGATATAACTAATGTATTTTATTTACTTATCATCGCTTTGTATACTGCACTTCAGTGCTCATTATTGTTGCATTCCACACTGCAAGATAGGGTAGCAGGTATACATACAACTGTCAAGAGTCTCTGAAACCGGCGTGTTTGTAAGAAAAGGGTAATGAATGTGAAGAAAGCTAGACAGGTTTGTCAGGATCGCGAGGTCTGCTACTCGATACTCTCTGCCTACCCAGTAAGGGACTTGGCGTGAAGATATGTATGTGGCTAAAATCCAAGCCTTAGAAAACAACGGATCAGTAAAATCTGTGTTGTGTAGGCGACGGTTGTCTCTTAAAATAAGCCACTTACATGTTTTGCGGTCTTATTATAATTCTCTTAAAAAAAACGTCAATTAGTGTCTTCGGCTAGTCGTGGGTACATGGTTGTGACTCTGCCTAACTCTTCGGGGATATAAGCGTGAAGATACTTTAAAAAACACACTAGCAAAACCGTGGACAGTAACTTGTCTACTAAAAGCTATTGCGAGAATCTCTCAACTGACACGTTCAACGTCTAACTTTTCTGAGAAATAAAATTTAGAATTCGATGTTTCGTTGTTTCCTCGTGCTTTCGATGCCGAAAGTAGGTCCGTACCCAGCGGGAGAAAAATGGAAAAGTCGTGTCTTTCAGTATAGTAATCGACAAGTGTTTCTGTTTGTTGAAACATACGATTTTGTCCTTTATCCTTTGGTAATACGGTCAACGTAAATCCAGCCATGTTAGGGATAAAAATATGTGAATTGTTTTATTTATTCAAACAGGACACAGAAAATGTTTAGGTTTTTAGCTGAAACGGAGTATAAGCAAGTGTATGGATACAGTTTTTCTCTGTATAGTAAGAAAAAATAAGTAATTATCTTCATGCATGTATTACAAAAATGATAGGCAGAGGAGCAACTACCACTTACGATTAGGAATAGGTAATAAAGTAAGGTTTTAGTATAGTGGAACAAATTATTATATTTCTCCAAAGTAATGTTATAAAAACGAAAGTGTTTGTTTTTTCTACACTTCTTATCGTCGGTGCTTGGAGGAACTCCATTCTAGAAACAATTAATTATTTAACTTCACTTGTTCTTCCCACAAGACATTTTTATTATTGTTATATTGTAGCCAACCGGTTTCAGTATTTTTACTTAAATAATTAATAAGTTTTATTATTTTTTCATAAAAAATATTAAAGTTTATAAATTGTTTTTGAAAGTGTGTGTTTGTACTTTATTTCACAATGTGACAGAAATGCAAAGGTATATTTTTATATATAGAGAGATAGTTAGAAGACTGAAGGATAGCATAACCTACTTTTTATAGCTGATATCCAAACTGGTTCCTAAGGATTGACTGAATAACTTTATTTATAGTTTACCTAGTAAACTATGTACTCAGATGGATTTGCCTGCCCAAATGTAGAAACACGTATGTTGCCTTTAGACAGTAAAATTTAACAATGATGTATTCAAATTTACCGCAACTTTATTCTTTATAATGGAACATGACAGTGACGAGCATTAATATTATAGCGAAAAGGAAAGGTACAAATCAGGTAGAGTCGTTGCGAAACTCAAATATATAGTTTTAGTAACTGATGTAAGGATTTAATGATACCATTACCATTTATTATAATCTTATAAATAAATAAATAAACATCCCTGGACAAGTCACACAAATTGGATCTAACCCCAAACTAAGCAAATTGTATGCCTGTTTTATGGGTGTTAGTCAATGATTCCAATACATAGAAATACTTAAATAGATACCAGAATAAATTTAATAAACCGATCGAACCCAAGCCTCGCGATTGCTCGATTTAGTTAGACGGGAACACTAGCCACTCGACCAACGGGGTGGTCAAATTATAATAATGTAGTTTGCAAACTAACAGAAAAAGTTTAAATTTACCATCAGGTTAGCAACTTTCCAAATCATCTTTGGTGTCTTAAGTAAAATGGTTAATTATGTTTGAGTTTGCGTGTTGATAGCAGTGACAAACTTAAAACTTACGAATCTAATTAAAAGCGAAATTTGTCTCAATTTCGTGATTAACAGCAATTTATTCGTGATTAACATCAATTAATTAATGATTAACACCAATTAACTTGTGATTAGTTCCAATTTGTACTATATCTCAGTTCTCAAATCGGGAAAGAGCTTACATGTTTCCTAAATCACACGAAGTCTGGTATTATCTCTTTGTTTGTTTCAGGTTTATTTCTTTGCTAACAAACAGGCATTGAATTACATCAAAAGTGACCTATTTAGCTAATACAAGCCTATTAAGAGTTCGTAACAGTGAAATCTGAGAAAGAGTGGGATTGAAAGAAAGTGTTGGTGTTCGGTCATGTAGAAAGAATGACAGATGAAAGATTGACAAAGCAGATATACAATGCGAATGTGGATAGATGTAGGCACCCGGGGAGACCATGGCTGACTTTCCACGATCAGATCACTCGGATATTATCCAAGTTTTCAAGAATCTTCGAAACGGGCGTGCTTGTATGAAAAGTGTAATTGATGAATGTAAAGGAAGCCAGACAGGTTTGTCAGGATCGTGAGTTCTGGCACTCGATACTCTCTGCCTACCCCGTAAGGAACTTGTTGTGAAAATGTGTATGTGTGTATGAATTTCTTGGCAAGAAGACAGATACTCTATTCTAGATAGGAGATAAAGAGTGACGTGGGGAGCTGGTGAGCACATTCAGGATATTTGGAAAAACCTGCATATCATAAATATATGTTGCCAAACAATATAGTTTACAAGGTGTTAGAGTTTGCGACGAGTCGCCTTAATGATTCGTTAGTCCTGCTGCCAAAGCATGAGTGCTCGCCACTGTCGTATTCTGGTCTCGAGGTAAGGGTAGTCGTTATCATATGCAAGAGTCTTGAAATCCAATCCTAAGATTGGCAGCACACCATTTTTACCTTTGGCTTTGGCTGTAGTTATAGGCAACGCAAATATCTTTATATAGCTGTTCCGCGGGAACGGGGAACACAGCCTATAACAATATCAGTGATCAGAATCTATACCTATTCAACCAATATTAAAATTACAATAGGTGTTTGAGTGGAAAACAAAACATACAAACATTTATAACTAGTTAGTAGTGATCGCCTCTGTGGTCTAGCGGTCCGGGTGTTGGACTTGACTGCATGAGGTCCCGGGTTCGAATCCCGGGTCGACCAATACAAAGAAAATTGGATTTTTCCAATTTTCTAATAAAAAAATGTTGGTCAGGATAGAAAATGTGCCCGGTTGGCGATAGGCTTGCCACCTATCACATTGTAGGACTTAGTGTATTCCGGCTAGTCGTGGGTGCCTTGGTTGTACCTCTGCCTACTTCGTCGGGGATATGGGCGTGATGATACTTTATAACTAGTTGATATCCTGTAATTATGTCAGCGTAGAATAGATGTTGATACACACTTTTATCATCCATTAGCATTACAGTCCTTTGGGGTAAGATTTTTGTTTAAAAATTAACCTTTGTTTAAATTCGGGTCATTTACATTATTCAAATCAAACTTCATTAAAATCGGTTTAACGGATTTTACAAAACCCTCAAAGTTTACAAAATAGCATTTTTAATATACTAGCTGTTTGCCTGCAACTTTATAATAGAATATTTACGATTTTCGTACAAACTTTCATCCCCTTTTACATTCATTTGGGGGCTCATTTTTGAAAAAAAAGACTTACATTTGAATTTGGATCTTTAGCTATATGCATATCAAATATCATCAAAATTGGTTCAGCGGTTAAGTCGTGAAAGAGCGACGGACAAATTTTGCAATGATTGTATTAACTATTTAAGTATGGATATGTGTTTATGAATAGTAGAACAATACTAATACATAGTTTCAAATTTTAATGTTATTTGTAGAGTCGCAGCAAAAAGTTAATTGGGTAATAAAATATATTTAAACTGACCAAACCGTAAGAGTATTTCGTGCTGCAACCACAAATGCGGGTGGTCAGTATCTGCTCAACCACATAGCTTTAGGAAACTAATTTAACTTTGAGACCACATGAAGCTTTAAATTTAGAAATGAACAAATACATTACACTTGGAGAATATTTACTGTGTAATGGTCCTACAAAGTATATGGAATGCTATGGTTAGTCATCGTCGTTGTTATTTAGTTTTTTGTTCGCTTTTCTGCTCTGTGGCCTAGCGGTCCAAGTGTTGGACTTGACTGCATGAGGTCCCGGGTTCGAATCCCGGGTCAGGCAACAAACAAAAAATTGGGTTTTCCAATTGTCTAATAAAAAAATGCGATGATCGGGTTTGGATATGTGCCCGGTTGGCGATAGGCTTGCCACCTATCACATTGTAGGACTTAGGATCTTCGGCTAGTCGTGGGTGCCCTGGTTGTGCCTCTGCCTAGCTCTTCAGGGATATGGGCGTGAAGATACTTTATTTTTGTTCACTTTATATCCTATCACAAGCAACTACCATGTATTTTGTTGTATGCATGTATCTTTGCATGTACATAAATTATATAGTGTTTTCTCACTTCCTCTAACTTTCTCACTTCCTTTAATTTTTAGGTTAACCCTAAATCTATTTAACAATAAAAACCTAATCAAGACTTTTTTATGATATTGGAAGACAAACAAGCAGACGGATTTCCTGATGGTAAGAAATTCACGCCGCCTATAATATTATATAATAAATATAATTATTATAGAAACCAAAAATGGTAATTGCCAACCTGAGGTCAGAATGTTAGGCCTCGAACAAAAGTTAGTTTACAGGCTAGCTTATCCTCCGAACCTGAACACGTCAACGGCTAGTGCTGACGTTATAACGGCAGGAATCGGTATGGCGGTGGTACCAATCCGAACGAGTCGCTGTGAAACTCTACCACCTAGTCTGATGTCACGGTGTAAGTGACGGTAAGCGTATGCGTAATGCTCGCCTATTACGAGCTATCTAGCAAGAAGGTAGATGGTAAATTCTGCAAAGGAGCCCGGACTAACAAGGGTGAAACTAAATTATTTGTTAGTGACACGCAAAAGGTTTGTCAGCGTCGGGACGTGACAATCCCATTGCCAGCTAGTGGTAAACTAGCACTTTAAGTTACTGAATACACAAGTAGGTGATAGAGCGCCGTGTACTATCAACTTATCTATTCCAGCCACCATAACTTCAGTTCTTGTCATTGTCGTATTACGTGCTGGATGAATGTAGGTGTTATCATTAGGTTGAAAACAGCGATCGAATCCCGAATGTCTTGTGACTATATATATTCGGATTTTGTTTAGTGGTCCGGTATTAACGTAGATAACATGAAAATCTGTTCGATTCCCAGGGCGGGCAACATAAAATGTGTTATTAGATTCTGCCTATAAACGTGGATTCCTTGGTAGTACCTTTGCCTACGAAGTAGTAGACACGGGCGTGAATATACTACTTGGCTCTCTAATTTTAAAAATATGTTTAATTTACACAACTATATGATTTTTAATCCTCCACGAAAAAGGGGGATGATATAAGATCTCTCGCTCTCTCCACCCTCCCTTTTTTTCCCCTCTCTCTCTATGTTTCTGTGTGTTCCTGTGGCGTTATATTATGTCCTGGACGGGTGCTCTGATTTTAATTGGTATTTTTTTAAAGTTGATTTAGACAAGACGTTTTTAATTGTAATGTATTTTATAGCAATGTAGGTAGGTAACGACCGACAATGTCTTTGTTTATCAAACTCGATCTCGAACGTACCTATAAAAAATAAGGTTTTATATGTTATCACATAGTGTTGTATAATTTCGAAAACACAAAGGCACAACGTTGTTTTAAAATCATTTCGACGGCTTATTGTTAATGTGCCGGTATTATGTTTCCAGGTAGGAAAGCTTATCTTACCCGACGTTACGCTTCCTCGAAGAACAATTGTTTTGACACAATATTTACATAGCCTTTTAAAAGTAATTCCTAAACACTTCTATTCTTACCAAAATGTTACGATAAATATTGAAGTGATTTTGTAATTTTAAAAATATTTAAATTTGTACTCTTAGTTTTGCTACCGTAAAATGACGAAATGTTACTCATAATATCTCTATTACCTCTATGGTCTAGCGGTCCGACGTCGGACTTGACTGCTTGAGGTCCCGGATTCGATCCCTGGATCAACCAAAAAATAGAAAATGTGTATTTTCAGTTTTCTAATAAAAATAACTTTGCTCGGGATTGCATATGTGCCCGGTTGGCGATAAGCTTGCCATCTATCACATTGCAGGACTTAGTGTCTTCGGCTAGTCGTGGGTGCCCTGTTTGTGCCTCTGCCTACCTATTCAGTGATATTAACGTGAAGATACTTTTTTAATATTACATACATCTAAACATAATTATTGAAAAAAATAATACATTAAAGTAAGGATTTATAGCAAAATCTATTCAATCGAATCAAATTTATATTAGATATAATTAGCACACATAAAAGTTGTCTTCTTTAATTTTAACAACCAAGGACTGGAAATTCCTATCTACTTATTTCTACAGGATTAGGTATTTAAGATTCTTTACAAAAAAGTGAATAGACATCTTCTTCTTTACTATGCTTCCACCTCTTCTTCACGTTTCACGATATGAGTTCAGGATCAACATAATAAGCTATCAGTTATATTTTTATGTGTCATATAAAACAAACAAATAGGTACCTATGGTATGATAAGAGTCAACCTCACCATCATAATCATCAATGTTAAAGAATGAGAATGAGAGAATGTTAATCTCTACCTTACAGCCCGTATCTTAGGCTACGTGAATCAAAACCCCCGACATGTAATACGATAATGACAAGCACAGATTTTACGACACCAGGAATACGTAAATAAGTGGTTCCAATCAGGCCTAGTTTCATACCAGTCTACCAACTACTTGTGACCTTAGACGAGCTTAAGCCCCTTTTAATTTGGTAGGATCCTTCCTTTAACCCATTCATTTTTCATTATATAAGTTGACATAATTTTAAGCTATAAACATTTAGTCATTTGAAGCAGTGAAACTACAAAAAAATACTTTAATTTTCTTAGTATGTAAGCTAACGTAAAAAAAGTCTTTTCGTGGATTTCTCCGGGATCCCATCAGAGATCCAAACTTGGTGCAACGGGACCAGTTCAGAAGTAGTATTTCAAATAAAAAAAATATGAACCGTCACGGGATGCTTGGCAGATGTGAAACATCGACATTATTTTGTAAAAGCAATATGCAAAAAATAACAGATTGTGATAGAACCTAAATATATCATAATGATAAAATAAAATAATACGATAGGAGAGAATCGCACAGTCGATTGCGCATGGCGACGCGTCGCCACACCGTATACACTACTGCATATAGACTGTATACTAGCAGCACGTCCCGGCTTCGCACGGGGGGACAAATTTCTAATTTTTCATAGAAATAAGGCACCCATGTGCATCAGCAATAATGACTGCTTCCAATAGTAAAATGTTTTTTCAAATCGGTCCGGTAGTTTCGGAGCCTATTAAATACAAACAAACACACAATCAAATCTTTCCTCTTTAGCATTATAGTGTAGATGATATACCGACAGCAGTTCCACTTACTGGGTCCAATTGTATTTTGAAACCATACAGAAAACTATCGAAATACCCATTTAAAATTTCAAATCTGTTTAACCGTTAAGAAGTTAGGTATGTGAAATAGGTAAGTACGGAAGAATAATTTTTAGGACCCGGTGTCATCTTACCCGTTGTCCCGTTAGAATGAAGCATAGTCCTGCTTTAAAAAGTAGCCTATGTTCATCAGGGACAGTATTCGCTTTCAATCGTAAAATAATTTTCAATACTATTCAATATAAACAAACTAGCAATCAAATCTTTCCTCCTTCTAATTGGTGTATCTATCCTGTCAAAAGTTCTGAGTATGCTTGTAGTGACCTGACATTACGGCGATTAATTTTTATGTACGTGTATAGAAAAAAATATTTGCTCTGCATACCTAATACGTTTCTGAGAAACAGTGGAAATAAACTTACAAAATTTCAACCCAATCGGTGAAGCCGTTTAGTAGTTGACATACCGACAGCAGTGCCACATATCTCAACACGAAAGGGTAATTCCTCCCTACTCCCGTTGTCCTATTACCGGGTTTCCCGTAGGAATGAAGCATGTTACCGCGGTAAAATCCTATTTTTATTAGCGGTAATGCGGGTTTCGAATGGAATAAGAATTTACCGAATCGGCCGAGCAGCTATAGAGCCTATTCAATACAAAAAAACAAACAATAACAATTTTCTCTTTCTTATTACTATAGATTTTTTTTAGTATAGATTACATTATTCAATGTGTATTGATTACAAAATTTGTTTTACGTGTACCTATAGATGTTTCACAACAAAAAAATGAAATCGGTTCACAAACGAAGGAGAAATCTATTACTTTATACATAACAAATGGAAGTCGATCACATAACCGTCTCCTTTTTCAGAAGTTGGTAAATACCTATAACTTAAACATTAAACAATAAAAAATATCCAAAAACATCACTCTTTAGGCAGCCGTGAAAAAATGACTGATATCCATCGGATGAACAAAAATTGATTCAATTAATCAAATAGTCACAGCATGACTTTCGAGAACCGTTGTGAATTGACGACATTATTCCACCCCGTAACAACTTATCGAAGGGCGTATTTCAATTACACCTAATGCAAATTTAATACGCTCCCTACGGTTCGCAAGGGCGAATTGAGATCCTTTGTTTCTTTAAAGATGTTTTCCTAAAGGCTGTATTAAAAATACGATGTCATCCCTCAAGATCTAATTCTGTTGGGGGAGAAAGTTGTAAATTCATCAATTAGGCTCAAGTGTAGCCCAAGTTTGTTATAAATATTCTAATGGTACTTGAGTGACTGTTTTCTATAGCTTGACCTATGGATGAAGCTTTAAAAGACTGAAGATTGCAAACTTCGAAATATGATTTTACTAAAATTAATATTATTAAAAAGCGAGATCCAACTAATATAGTTTAGAATACAAGTTGGTTATAAATATTTTAAAAGTACTTGAGCGACTGTTTTCTATAGCTTGACATATGGATGAAGCTTTAAAAGACTGAAGATTGCAAACTTCGAAATACGATTTTACTAAAATTAATATTATCAAAAAGCGAGATCCAACTAATATAGTTTAGAATACAAGTTGGTTATAAATATTTTAATAGTACTTGAGCGACTGTTTTCTATAGCTTGACATATGGATGAAGCTTTAGAAGACTGAAGATTGCAAACTACGAAATACGACTTTGCTGAAAAAAATAATATTAAAAAGCGAGATCCAACCAATAAAGTTTAGAATACAAGTTTGTTATAAATATTCTAATGGTACTTGAGCGACTGTTTTCTATAGCTTGACCTATGGATGAAGCTTTAGAAGACTGAAGATTGCAAACTACGAAATACGACTTTGCTGAAAAAAATAATATTAAAAAGCCAGATCCAACCAATATAGTTTAGAATACAAGTTTGTCATTAATATTTTAATGGTACTTGAGCGACTGTTTTCTATAGCATGACCTATGGATGAAGCTTTAGAAGACTGAAGATAAGGCTTGCCAACTTCGAAGAATTTGCTGAAAATAATTATTTCAAATGCGGGATAAGGACTCAGAAATGTTCTCGGGATCCAAGTGGTTTAGTTTAGAAGTTTGTTTCTTATACTTAAATTGTACTAGATTAATGGTTTTCTATAGCTTGAACTGCGAATAAAAATTTAGAAAATTAAATAAATAAATCAATATCCTTGGAAAAGTCACACAAATTGAATCTTAACCCAAAGAATGCAAATTACATGCTTTTGTGATGAGTGTTAATCAAAGATTTCAAATAAGTACATAGAAATACTTAAATAGAAGAATAAATTTACCAGAAGATTAGATTAATCTTGAAAACTTCGAAATTCGAATTTGGGGAAAATAATTTCAAATGCTGGCCAAGAACTCAAAAAGCGGGATCCAAATGATTTAATTTAAAATAAAAGTTTGTTTCTTACGTAAGAATTGTACTAGAGTGACGTTTTTTTTATGTTGAAGATATGATTACACTTGTAAATTATGTTTTCAAATTTTTTATTTATTTATTTTATAAGATAGCGAACTAGCACTCGGCTCTCCTGATGGTTAGAAATATCGTAGCCTATGAACACCATAGATATTATAGGTGCGTCATTGTCATGTGGCCGAGATGTTAGGCCTATTGAGCAAGTCTACCGGCAACCCTACCCTCCGGACCGGAACACGACGTTGTCGTTACGGCAGCAGGAATAGGTAAGGCGGTGGATCCCTATTCGTGCAAGTGCTGCACAGCACTCTACCACCAGGCGTCTTGATGGCAGTGACCCATTAAACCTATGCTGGCCTCTTACGAGCTGCCTGGTGGGTAAGGCAGATGATCAATTCTACACAGGAGATCCGGATCAACACGGGGGAATTATAGGTGCGTTGCTGCGTTGCCGAGATGTAACGTCATTTATTGTGCAAGTCTACGGGCTTCCCGACCCTCCGAATTGGAACATGATAGTGTCGAAATAGCGGCAGGAATAGGCTGGGCGTTGGATCCCTACCCGGACTAGATGCAGCACGGCACTCTCATCACCAGTGTTCCTGTTGGTAATGACCCATTTGACTATTAGAATTGATTTTATTTCAAACTAGCACACAGCTTCGCCTAAGTAACTTGGCTTCTACTGCACCGATTTTGATGTAATAAAGTTTATGTCACTCAGGGATAATGTAGCATTCTAAAGGTGAAAGATTTTTGAAATTAGTATAGTAGTTTCGGAGCCTATTCATTTCAAATAAACAAATAAACAAGAAATCAAACCTTTTCTCTTTATAATCAAAAAAAAAAGTTAAAAGCAGCGTATCTTCCTGAATAACATTATTTTCATTTACCTTTAAATTTTAATTGTATTAGCATTATCATTAGTATTATCATTATTGGGTGTATTGTCAATAAGTAATGTTACATTATCTGCAGCAACATGTTGGTTGATATTTTTTAAATTAAGAATGCTGTGCATGCCTTTTATTGGGATACATACAAACATTTGTGTATGTTTAAGTGTTATATTGTACTATTGTGTGTGTATTGCTGTTGGCATGTCGAAATAAAGAAATGAATAAATGAATAATATTAGTTAGTTTTTGAAACTTGAACAACTGAAATGTGAATACTAGACAAACAGTTATCGACAAAATATAAAAAAAAGATCATGAACTTTATCAAAACATGGAAATAAATGCAACTCAAATGCCTTGTTTTGAAGTTACATTGCTCTGTTCAATTGATTTTTTTTTAAAAGCTTGACAAATTTCAGATTTTTTTTAGGAGATCCTGATTCAAATTGTTATTGTAAAAACGTTAAAAGCCTATGTTCTTGTAAAAACTTATGCCTAAAAATATTTTATTTTCTTTTTCATCGATAATTATTTGTTTAGTATAACATTCATTGGGATTGATTAAGTTCCGAAAAATCACATTGCACCTATATCTTCACGCCAAGTCCCCGACAACATAAGGAAAGAATATCAAGTGCCTAATGACACAATCCTTGCAGACCTTCCCCGTGTTGGTCCGGGCTCATTTGTAGAATAGACTATCTGCCCTCCTGCCAAGTGGCTCGTAAAAGGCGAGCATATGCTTACCGTCACTAACACCGTGATATCCTACTAGGTAGAGTTACGTAGCAACTCGCCTGGATTGGTACCATCGCCTTGCCTATTCCTGCCGCTATAACGTCAGTACTTGCCGTTGACGTGTTCCGGTTCGAAGGGTAAACTTACTTTTGCTTGAGGTCTACCATCTCGACCTCAGGTTGGCAACGCACCATTACCATCTTTGGTGTCTCTAGGCGGCGTGAATTTCTTACCATCAGGAAATCCCTCTACTTGTTTGCCTTCTAATATCATTAAAAAAAGACCTGCCCAGCTTCTTCCGCATTCATCTATCTTAAAACATAAAAAAACTTTCCAAGCAAGTATACGTTGACATTTGCGTCTCAGACCAGGTGTTCAGCTATTGCTTTTTTATACAAAATAAATATTCAATTAACTAATTCACAAGCGATAATTGGATTTATTTATCGAAATAGCTTATTCACATTCAAAAAAGTAATGACACGGCAAGTGGTTCGAGTCATGACACTAGTCACGTTCCGTATATCGTTACCTCGTATCACGATTGTGGATCTCTTACCGCACATTTTACTAATTAAACATTTTGTATATCTAACATCTTTGCTCTGACGTTTTTATGAAAGGCATTTTATCTTAAGGGCAATTTCTTTAATGGATGGTGGTAATTCTGCTAAACTTATTTTAAGATGTCACTATCTTCTTTCCACGTTGGTAATAGACGGAGATAAAAAAGTTTAAGTTAAGTTAAATTCGTTTGTAGACATTTCTACAGACGTTTAATAAACACATAAAATTAAAAATCATTTATTCAAACATTTGCTTTAAACGAAAAAAAGGTGTAGAAAGATTATAAATCTTTAAGAAGGGTATTCTTAATTATCTATGACTAAAATGGCATGTAATATAATAAATACATACTATTATTTGCCTCTGTGGTCTAGCGGTCCGGGTGTTGGACTTGACTGCATGAGGTCCCGGGTTCGAATCCCGGGTCGGCCAACACAAAGAAAATTGGATTTTTCCAATTTTCTAATAAAAAAATGTTGGTCGGGATTGGAAATGTGCCCGGTTGGCGATAGGCTTGCCACCTATCACATTGTGGGACTTAGTGTCTTCCGGCTAGTCGTGGGTGCCTTGGTTGTACCTCTGCCTACCTCTTCGGGGATATGGGCGTGAAGATACTTTATTATTCTAAAATGAATTATAAAAACACCCATTTCAGCATTTACATGCTTAGAACCTACTAAACAAGTGCGTCTCAAAGGTATTAAAAACTAATAATGTTAATACATTGATAAATTAAAAATGAAATTTAAAAATAAATTAACGTTTAAATGTTAAAAAAACTTAATATTGTTTGTTTTCTCTTCGTACAACTGTTTAATTTCTTTTGTATACCGAAATATACTATATTTATTGTAAAAGAAAACTGGCAATTCTGAGTATAATTTATCTCTACAAATTGCAGAAACAGTACAATGTGCTAGTTATTGCTTTAAAGTAATATTGTTCCACTAAGTTATGAAATACTATGTAGCAGCTTGTCCGAATTAGTAACACCGTCACTACTATTTCCGTTACCATCTCAATACCCGCCTCTGTCA
>NJDC01003294.1:40210-53221 GCA_002245475.1 Calephelis virginiensis
ACGATGTTAGTGACGTGTCCCAACAAGCGGTAAGCTTTTAGCATATATTCTTCAAATAAACTCAATAAACTAAACTCAATAATCAAAAGATAGTACAACCGTTTTAAAACAAATCCTAAACAAACTAAAACTAGACAGTCGAGTCCTGTGACAACACTTCATTATTAATGTCACTGCATTTCCTATTCCTGCTGCTATAACGTAAGTCCTTGACATAAGACGTGTCCCGGTTTAAAGAGTAGGGTAATTGGCATTTAAAAAAAATTAAAATGCAACCCTCAGATTGGGAATATATCAATAAAATCTTCTGAAATATATTTATTTATTTATTTACTTAACACTTTATTGCACTCAAAAACTAAAATACACAAAATACACGAGAAGTTAAAAATGCACAAAAGGCGAGCTTATCTCTAACTAAAGAAATTTCTTCCAGCCAACCCAAAAAAAAATTAAGCTGTGAAAATAAAATGGAAGGCATCGTGTACAAAACAAATAACTATAGCTATACTTAGAGCGAATAAATAAAAATATACTAATAAAGTGTGTAAAAAAAACAGGTACAATTATAATTATTAAAATATCTTAGTAGGATAATATATGAGTATGTTATTGTGTTAACGATAAGTAATGTTCCTTCAATCTTTTCTTAAAAGTAGGTAAAGATATATATAGATAAATAGTTGTAGGATGATTTAAATAGTTAAAGTTATAATAAATGTGTAAAACGGTCAATTTTGTATAATATTGAAAATATTTAAAAAAATATATAGGTGCAGGCGAATACAAATTTGCTGTCTGTCTTTTGACTGTCTCCAACTAGACAAAGAGAGTCGAGTTTCAAGTAAACGAAGAAAAACGGGTCGGCTAATTAGGTATCTTATAACTTTAATTTTAAATAATATAACATACGTTTTAATAATGCAGATGTGGATTTTGACTAAATCTACAAAACTGCACCTATAAGTTATTCAACCGTCCCTTCAAAGACAAGTCCAGATTATACCGAAGCAAAAGCGCACAGGAGGCCCATTAGTTTGTTTTTTACCT
Organism: Calephelis virginiensis; assembly: GCA_002245475.1. Lineage (NCBI taxonomy): Eukaryota > Metazoa > Arthropoda > Insecta > Lepidoptera > Riodinidae > Calephelis > Calephelis virginiensis. The sequence goes on from NJDC01003294.1 coordinate 41,261, forward strand.
ACCAAACTTCGGAAATGAGATTTCATGTCACCGTTTTTTCCAATAAACTCCAGTTCGCGTGACGGATTGTAAATAATTAAACCTATTCACCGTGCCTCCTGGGGCGTCCGCCATTGTTTGTTTAAAAGAAAGTTAAAAAAAATAACATCTTCCTTTACCGGTAGCGCTTTTTCAATAAAACCTACAAGGTGGGGTCAATCAGATTATCTTTTTTACAGAATCGGTTCATCGATCTGGCTTTCAAGGTGCAGTTTTAAATAACTGCGCTAGGTAGCATTTCTATTAATTTACTAGTCTATGATTTTTGCCCATGCGATAATCAGTATGTATATATTTCTATCTAAGATACATACATACACACCTAGCTGACATACTTTAATAATAATTGAGACATACGGACGTACATATCTTCATGCCAAGTCCCTTACGAGGCAGGCTAAGAATATAGAGTGCCAGACCTCACGATTCTGACAAACCTGTCTTATAATTTAATTGCAGTAAAACTTCAAGAAGCCGACTCAAATGTCATTGCCACGATGCGTCGTTAAGGTATACCTGAAAAATTATTTATTTTATTGAATCAGGCGTTACTTTGCGGAAATCCATTGTAAAATTTTTTATTTCATATTTTTTTATTTTTTTTATTTTATTTTATTTATTTTACATCTGTTATAAAGTATTTATTAAAAATAACTCACAAACCCTTCTTCGGATCCTAATTAAATTTATGCAAAACTACCTCATCTCATCACAACTTACCTTACACTTAAAAACATACAGTCGTTACTAACAGTATCGGTTAAAAAATGATTTTATTGTAAAAAGATCCTTACTCCTTAATTACTAAAATCTCATCAAAATCAGGCAAGTATATTTGAGCGTTTAAAAAGAAACTTATAACTCTAGCAAAGTTAGCGAATCGATAACCTCAAAACAATCAAATTATGAGATTTAAGGTGGATGTTAGTTAACGAAACTAATACATACATATATAATTTTTTATGTTTATGGAAGGCAAAGAAGCAGACGGATTTCCTGATGGTACGAAATTCACGCAGCCTAGAGACACCAAAGGTGGTAATGGTGCTTTGCCAACCTTAAGCGGGGATGTTAGGCCTCGAGCGAAAGTAAGTTTACCCGCTACCTTAGCCTTCGAATCGGAACACGTCAACAGCAAGCATTACGGCAGCAGGAATAGGTAAGGCTTGTGGCACCTATCCGGCCGAGTCGCTGACAAACGTTACCACCTAGTCGGGTGTCACGATGCTAGTGACGTTAAGCCTATGCTCGTCTTTTACGAGTTGTCTGGTACAGGATGATAGATGGTCTCTTTTGCAAATTAAGCGGACCAACACGGGGAAGGATGTCGGAGTGAACACGTATAGACGGACCGAAGGTGTCATTGGTCTGGTTACCTTACAGCGTGTGGGCGTTGGCTGATCCTCCATAGCAAGAACAGCAACTATAGTTAACAACCAGAAACTTCAACAAATAAAGAATTTGTCACTAATTATATAGAAATGATTAGAAGAAAATTCCGAAAATAGCTACTCATATCAATTACAATAAACATCTGTAACTTAAGTATAAATGTCATGTAAATAACATACCTATTCCCCAAGTTATATTTGGAATTACACATGAATGTCAAAGTTTGGTTGTCTTTAATGTAGGACATCATTGTCCCCAGTACCTGAATGATATTGAATATTCACAAAGGTTCACTTCGCTTTTGACTGATAACTTAGAAAGTACTAAATACCCGAAGTACTGTTTATATCTAAAGAGGTTGCAACGTAATGTGAGTGTACCTTTTTATATTATTGATTGGTAATCATAAATAACTTTTTTCTCTGACTATTCTAGCACTGAATAATTATGATATCATCGATGATAGCTCATAAATGTATTTTATGACACGTAAAATATACTTGTGCTTGCAATCATTTAGTCGCATTAAAACTGCAATAACCAATTCCGATTTCACTGTTATTTATGTTACTCGGATGATTTAAGTACACAACATCTAGTATTTTTCTTGATTTTCTTGGGATTCTATTGGGACCACTTCGGAAAAACGCTATTTTAAGTTGAAAAAATGATATCGGTTCACAAAGGAGAGAAAAATTGATTGCGAAATAAAATATACCAAATAAAAATACACAAGTCGAACAAAGTATAACCTACTCCTTTTTAAGCCCTTTAAAATGTGTAACAATTTATTTTGATAAAAAGGACTATTTGATAATATTTCACAGTATCAGTCTTTCTCAGGTAAAATCATCTTTAAAACTCAGGGTCTGCTTACTACTCTGATTTATCCACTCTGTAATATTTATCATCTCTGTCGGTGATTCCATCGGCACAAAACATGTAACATGGATTTTTTGAGTTGACTGTTGTAACTATTGTATCAATTATATAATGTTTTACCATGCAAATCACTACAATTGAATGTCACTTTTTTATTTTTTTTTATTTATATTTGTAACGATGTGTGATACAGTATTTTTATGAAATAATGACTTTTAATTCTATCATAATTGGATATACAGAAATAAAAAAGAGTCGTCAAAATACGGTAGTTATTAATAGAATAGCAATTTTTCACTTATTTAATGACATTTATCTTAGAGCTTTTAACATTTTTAAGACCTGAAAATCTGAGCATATAAACGAACCTTTCAAAGAGAATAGACTATTTATTGGTTCATTGAAACTTGGAAATTTCTGATCTTGTCATTAGTTAGAGATTCACCACAATCTCTCAGAGCTTAGAGAGTTTCACAATATTAAGGACCTCCATTTGTCGCTTCATCGAATCGCAATAAGATAATAACCGTAGCTATCAATGAACGTTTCACGATAACGATTCAAAGTTTGGTCATAGTCGTAAACAGTACTGACAGGTTAATTAGGTTTCTAATTCACTACAAAATTCCTGTAACTTTTCGGATTAAAATATTTTTATTTGTGTTTTTCGGAGTTTTTATTGAGTTCCAATTTTTGTTCACCTTTCCTAAATTCAGAAGGTGAAAAGATGAGATGAGAAAATGAAATGAGCAGATGACGTAAAATATATAATAGGAAGATAAAAGTCGAATCACTTTTGTAATTAGAAACTTGCTTTACTGGCTTAGCTTAAAAGATTAGGAGAATTAGACTTTCAATATTTTTTTTATGATATAAAAACGCAATCGAGCAAGCGGCTCTCCTTATGGTAGATGACAATCGTCGTCTATAGAGACCATACATTATTGATGTGTAGCTGATGTCACGTGTATAAATCTACCAGCTATCCTATCCTCCAACACGAAACACGACAATGACTATTACTAACGCTATGACGAAAGGAATAGGTAAATGATATCAATATAGGCGACCTACTGCACAGCACTCAACCAGTTACTAATATCTATAGCAGAGGTTCCCAAACTTATTTCATGTAACGCCCACTTTGAAAATCAGTTGTTTTGTAGCACCCCCCCCTCGTTTTTTTCTTGTCAATAACCTTAATAACATATTTGTTGCGCCTAGTTTAAAAAAAACATTTTTTTCAAGATTTATACCGCCCCCCTCTAGGCTTCCAGCGCCCACAAGGGGGCGTTATCGCCCACTTTGGGAAAGGCTGATCTATAGTATTAAAAGAATTTGCATAATACTTTGTAGGTATAGTAAGAATTCGAATACAATAGGTATGAAGTCAAACAGTGTTATAAGTACCTATATAGAGACACAAAGTATGATATATGTACTCGTACTAAAATGTAAAATAACAGTATTTTGATATAAAACAATAGTTGGTCAAGTTCTGACTATCTTATTGTAATAATCTTAATATATATGTAAATTACGTGTCATGCTGTCTGTCCGCGATGGACTAAAATAAACTACTTAACCGATTTTAATCAAATTCGCACACTGTATGCAGTTTGATCCAACTTGAAAAAAAGGATAGCTTATATCTCAATTTATGGAAAAAAAATACCATCCGAGTGAAGCCGGAAAAGGCAGCTAGTCTTAATATACTTTTATAATTTACGTGTCACGTTGTTTGTTCGCGATGGACTCCTAAATTATTTAACCGATTTCAATTAAATTAGTACACCGTATGCAGTTTGATCCAACTTGAAAAAAAGGATAGCTTATATCTCAATTTATGGAAAAAAAATTACCATCCGAGCGAAGCCGGAACAGGCAGCTAGTATAATATATAAATTACTCGTCAAATTATTTGTCCGCGATGGACTCCTAAACTACTTAGCCGATTCGAATTAAGTTTGCAAGCTGTGTGTAGTTTGATCCTAGTTGAAAGATAGGATAGCTTACATCTCAATTTATCCCAGGTTTATGTTTCCGGGTTCGAATCCCGGGTCAGCCAATTAAAAGAAAATTGTATTTTTCCAATTTTCTAATTAAAAAAATGTTGGTAGGGATTGGAAATGTGCCCGGTTGGCGATAGGCTTGCCACCTATCACATTGTGGGACTTAGTGTCTTCGGCTAGTCGTGGGTGCCTTGGTTGTACCTCTGCCTACCTCTTCAGGGATATGGGCGTGAAGATACTTTTTTTTTCAATTTATCCCGGGCAAAGCCGTGGATTATAGCTCGTAATATATACAAATTGTATCACCCATATTTTGTGCTATAGACGATATATTGTGTTTCTAGTTTCTACCAGGCTTTCGTTTGTTCTTTATTATAAAAGCAAACATTCAAAGAGCATTAAGAGAAAACATTTGAAGGAAAATAAATATTTCTGAAATGAAATCCAACCGTTTGTCGCAATTTTATTGTTTAATAATACAGATCTCGGTCTGGAGGGAGGATTATTAGTTTACAAGTGTATCAAACGCCCCTTGTTTATTATTGACTCTATACTCGGAGGAGAACGATATTACTTTCCAACTCTTTCGGAAGTTGCTTTCTTTGTTGACATCTGCCGTCGATTATTGGAAATTCTGAAATTATAGCATTTGTAAACTTTGGTAACATTATTAATTTTGTCGTCTGGCCCGCGTGGGATTGGGAATATTGAAACATTTGGTATTGAATTCTTCTTGAACTTTACTTATTCGTTTTTGATAATATTTTTTTAGGAATTATTAAAATTAAAGCAAAGTAAAATGATTTTAATATGGTAAGAGATCAACCTATAGTTTTAAGATTACTATGTAAGTATCTATCTTGCAACAGACCACACAAATGACGGGCTCTGCTGCGATGATGACAGGAAGAGGTAGTTGCTTATGTTGGCTAGTCGCGCCTATAATGACAAATCTCAGCTATCAGGTATTCACGATGTTAGTTGTGGGTTCTACATGTAACAAAGGAAAAATATTGTCTCGTTATTGCATATTATTAAGCATTGTATTTGTAACTAACTAACTTTGAAAAGAGGGGTTTTATGTAAGACTCCTATTTTTTAATGTACGCTAATAGATTTCTTTTACATTTTTGAACTGATTTTACATATTCTTTGCTTATGAGAAAAAGCGTTCTTTTGAGGTGGTCCTTAGTCTTCAAGTCGAGATTTGGTAATGGAATCAATGAGAAATCACTCAATTTTATGTACAAAAAATCACTCAATTTTATGTACTAATAGGACATTATAATGGTGAAATCCAAGTCGGCTTTTCGCAGTTTCATTACTGCTTACTTTACTTTAATAATTGAATATTAATTCAAAAATATTCAAACACAATTCAGATGTGTCTTGCAGATTCTTCCTTACAGAAACCTAACAGTCCGGTGAAGTTGTAAAAACCTCGCGGTTAGTAACATATTAGCCATTTCTGAAAAAAAAACGAAACATCCCAAACCCGTTGTAGGGTCATTATATCAATAAATTTAGATGATCGTAAAAGCATTAAGTTAATAAGCTTATTACAATTTTTTTTTAAATTTTATAGCACAAGTTCTAATACAAGCAGTTTTAAAGGTTTTGCGAGTCTTAAACTGGCCTGGTATCTAGAACTATTGGCAGAAAACCTTTTAAACCAATCTGGAACCAGAATAAGATGAAAACATGTGACTTATTAGTCACATGTTTTCATCTTATTCTGGTTATAAAATCTCAAAATAAAATTATTCAAACCAAATATTCAACTTCATAATAAAGCGCAGTAAAACTGCAAAAACCGACTCCGATCAATATATATATGTGTGTATAAGTGTGTGTGTGTGTGTGTGTGTGTGTGTGTGTGTGTGTGTGTGTGTGTGTGTGTGTGTGTGTGCGTGTGTGCGCGTGTGTGCGCGTGTGTGCGTGCGTGCGTGCGTGCGTGTGTGTGTGTGTACAACGCATGGTTTGGGGACATTTGTATACTTTGGGGACTGGTCTCAAAGTATTTATATGTAAAACGCATGTGTTGAGGACAGTTCCCAAACTATCTCTTTATATTAAGTGTATTATTTGGAGACTGTTCACATAATATCCGTTTTTAGTCAATGTAAACTTTTGTTTTTATGAGTGTGAACATGTCTTTACTTTTTAATTGGCATTTGGCTGTAATTTATAGAGTCTGTTTTTGCCTGTGTTATTTCTTACCTTAAATTTTCTAAAAATTGGATTTGATCAGATACGTATGAAACGTTTTGCATTGTGTAAGAAAAAATCATAATAATCTTCCATTTACATAAATAATAACGAAACGCAAAATGCGTTGGTAAGCTTAAAACTGAAAAACGACTTGAACGATTTGGTTATTTGTTTTTTTTCCTTCCTAATACAGGGAACGTGTTGGTCTTGGTCTCGGACTTATATGTAGAATGGGCTAACTGAGGCGAGCATAGGTTAAATGTCATTACCGATAACCAACAAAACCACCAGTGGTAAAATGCTGTACAGCAATTTCTCCTGGTAAGGGTCCACCGCCATACCTATTACCATAAATAGTGCAACCATTATGACACTGTCATGTTTCGGTCCGAAGGGTTGGGTACACAGGATAGCAATGACATCTAATGTGTCTGTAGGTCACGATTGCCTCTTTTTATTATTATATTATATAAATTTTAATATAAGCCGCGTGATTGTTCGCTGAATTTTCATTGAAAAAAAAAACGTCAATGAATTAAGCGAATGTTCACGACTTGGAACATATAAATGGCTAGTGTTTTGGCGTACCTACTTACCTAAACCTAAAAAAGACTAAAAAGAGGAGGTTGTCAATTTGACTGTATGTTTGTTACACGATCCTAAAATAGGTTTAGGTTTAAAGAACTTTATTTCTCATAAGAATTTTACATTCACTTAAAATGAGATACAATGACGTTTTTATACACTTGCAAGAAAACAATTTTAACATCCGGGCCGTTGGATAAAGAAGATTGTCTTATTTACTATAGTGAGGATATAATATGATTTTTTAGTTTAGCCTTAAATGTTTTTATATTGTCACATAGTTTGATTTCATCTGGTAGTTTGTTGAACAAAAAAAAATGTTTGTTACATCCCCAAAAATCAAAGATTTGTGGAGAGGTTTTACTTTACCAACTCCGAAGAGGCAGTGATAGCGTTCAATCAGCACATAGAAAACATGCCTTCAGATCTGCGGTCCTCCTGTTTTAAAAAATGGATAGGTCGGATGAAAAAATTTTTAAAATGTAAGGGAGGTTATTTTGAAAAGTAATAAACATAACATTTTGGTCATAGCATGTTATTTTTTTAAGTTACGCAAAACTTATAGTGTGACCTACGTACATACGCAATTTCGTAAAGAAGTACTCTACTGTATTTATTTTCAAAATTAACTACTAAGAAAAACACCTTAGCCACTTGCTGACAAAGCATATAACATCTTTTGTATAAATTACATTTACTCGTAATTAGGCCACTTATATTTCTTTCTATTAGAAAGTATATTTTTCCTTGACTGTATTCAGTATAAATACATATATCTGCATTGTAATTTCAACATAATATTGTATATATGTAATTCCCTTTATTGCAAATGTTTGTACCTTTCATGTGGTCATATATATAGCCTTACAAAATTTGAATCTAAATTAAAAGTAATAAGCTATATACGTAGTTTAAAATATCATACGATATGATTTCGTTGCGTCCGAAGTTGAGCTGACACATATATCTACACGTCCGCATGTCATAGTTTGTAATTCCCTTTATGTACCGTCCGTACGTCAATAACAAGATCCCCGCAATACGTGACCGGATAACGGACAGTATTCTCGTATTTGTATTTCAATAGAAACGTTTGAAACTCCAGAACATAAACCTATACTGATGGATGGATTTTTTCTTATTGTAGATTGGCATTTTGTTTTCAATTAATAACATAGTAATGGCGATGTCTTCACTAGCGTTTCCAAATTTTTACACTCTTTTGTAGGAGCCATTTATATTAAAAAATTGAAGTCTATTTTAAAATCGTTCTCGTTTTATAAAAAAATGCAAAGTTAAAATTATGTTATGAATTACGTCTAAGTTAAAAGAAAAACAAAGTTCTCACTGTGACGCACTAAAAAGAGATTCTATAGAAGATTCTCTATAGAAAGAGACTCAATATGTTTCAACACAAAAAAATATTCAAATCATGGAGCTATATTACTACTGGAGGTTACACTCCTAGCATTCTGACTGGTTGTGGTGTAACTGGATGGGAACAAACGGACTTGATGTCGATTCCAAATATTCCTAAATCTGTAATGTCCAATACACTCTCTCTTTCCTCTTGTCTCCGGGCTCTCTTTGAAAGACTGTTGTATTTTGTAATAATGTCAATTAACGAAACTAAATATAAAACTTCATGATTCAAATCATAATTTGACGTGACAACTAACAGAATTAATATAAAATTACTTTAAAACGTCAGTGTGTAACACTGCATTATCTAAATGTGTAAACCTGATCGAACTCATTTTATATCTACATGCATATTGCATACGTACATCCTTTTATGAATTGTCCGTACGTGAATAACTAGATCCCCGCAACACGTAACTGGATAACGCAGAGTACTCACTTATTTTGTAGATCAGTAAGTACTTGCTTTTAAATACATATATTTTTATTATTTTAAGCAAAAAATTGAAAAAGATTATAATGAATATGGTGTATGTACTATAGATGTAGGTTTTATTGCAAAAGGATTTGAAAAATAAGAAAATCAATATGTGCAGAGTTTACACATTCTAAACATTTTTTCTGTATAAATCCCGATGACCGTATCAATTGTTCAATTTGTGTATGTTAATGTATGTAGAAGCGAAAACGCATCCTATCCACTAGCCGATACATGAGCCGCTGGGCTGGTAGCCCGGGAGCGTACAACTTGTGGGAGTTTGTCCAATAAAGAACTTGTAAATATCAGGACAAAGTCGTAACACGTGATCTTTCGATCCTGGTGTCCACACTCAATCATTCAGTACTCTCGCACTAACAAGTAGCGTATGCCTATCCGTTGCCAACCCAACCATCGTGAACATAGGAATAAACATTCCACCATGACAACAAAAGTAAATTCCTGAAGGGGAAGGGAGAGCTCCACCCCGCTCTTCCCGCGTGAGTGCCAACCAAATAATGCACCCCCCGAATGACCCACAACCCGGGCCCTAGATCATAATTGAATTAACAATTACGATCTAGAATTATCTCTTTGCCATCCTATGACAGGGTGAGACCTATTACCAGTGGCGACCTCCGTACTAGACAGCGGTCCGAACACTGCAAGGCGTTCACAAAGAATGCTTCACGGAGCATGCTCGCTTTGACTTATATAGCCGTAGCAGCCGACAAACAAGCTGATAAGACAACACCTGCAAGCGCACCTGCTACTGCACGTGGTATTTACTTGAACCCTTTGAATGCCAATCTATATTGCGCTAGTATCTAAGCCACGCATACGACCTTGCGACATATATATATTTAAAATCAATCATTATGATACAAATAATAATCAAAAAGAACCAAAAAGCACGATTGCGTCACTTAAGAATCTGAGCTGACACATATAATATCTATACGTTCGTGTCATAGTTTGTAATTACCCTTACGTACTCGTACATCCGTATGTGAATAAAAATATCCACGCAATACGTTACTGGATAGCGGTCAATATTCTCGTGTTTTCAGTACAATAGAGTTATTTGAATCCCTGGAGAATAAAATCTACTTTGATATTTTTTTTACTATCTATTAAGGTCGGTAAGAAGTAAGAACATAGTAATAAATATAGTGTACCTATATAATACCGAGTATACATATTACATATTAATAATTTACACAATTTAGATAGTATTACAATACAATTAATAATATAGATAGTATTGTAATACTATCTATTCTCTTCGGCGATATTCAGTTTAATTATCCTTTCATTTAATTAACCAGTTTATTTATGATTTTTGTCACATTTTGTTATACTGTTCATTTTCTATTCAGATTTATTTTTTTATGGAATAAATAAGGCAGCAAAGAAGAATACTACTATCCTGATAGTACGACACAACCATAACCTATAGACATCGTAGATGTTACAAAATCTTCAATGTTCTATGTTGGAAATGTTAGGCCTATTGTGCAAACGTACCTGCTATCCGGACAAAAATACGATACCGTAATTATTCCGGAAGGAACAGATAATATGGCGGTGAAATTCGAGCAAGTTACTGCACAGCTACTACTCTCTTCTGCCACCTCTAACATCTGCCACTAATGGGCTTCTTGGTACTTAAATTTGATAAATAAACTTGGTATTTAAATAACCTTTTATGTGTGCATTGAACTAAATTATATTATTACGTTACGTGTCTGAAGTTGAACTGACACATATATCTACACGTCCGCATGTTATTCCTTTTTTGTACCGTCCGTACGTCAATAACAAGATCCCCGCAATACGTGACCGAATAACGGACAGTATTCTCTTGTCTCTAATGAGATATGAAAACCTTAAACTATGGAGATAATATTATGTATTTAAGCGATAAAACAAATAACAAGAAAACAGCTCTTTTGATATTAAATCGCTATCCTGTGATAATGGTGTTAGGTTTAATAATTTTTTTTGAATGACTAATGTGTTGCCAACCTCGCGGTTCTTACAACTTCACCGGGCTTTGTGAGCCGAGCAGAGTGCTCAGCCCGAGACATCATTATTTAGATGAATTGGACTGTTCTCTATAACGCCAACAACAAGGGCTGTCTCCCGGGAGACTGTACCTTGAGTTGGTGCTGCGTTCTGGTTACTGGGTAGACTAGGTGGAGGAATAGTGGCTGCTCGTCGCTCGGCGTTATAGGCGCCGGGCGCGACAGAGGTCTTCGTCGCCTAGACGCCTAGAGATCTTCGTTCGTAACGGAACAGGGCCAGTCACTACTCACTGAACAACACTACCTGTAGTGCTCTTGTTTATTAGCCTATAGGATGGTTGCCTTTGACGAGCTGCTAGGCATATATACAGATAGTCTAGAGGATCCGGACCAACATAAGAAACTCAACTTTGTTTAAAATTATGTTACATTACTTTTGCGTAGTATTATTAATTTTATCAGAATTTGAATCAGTAACGAGATAGTTAAGCAGTCCCAAAAGCCACCTTTATATTTTGAGAAAGAAGTTAAGGAAATGGTTTTTCCATACTCTTCCAAAAATTTTGTTTTTCTTCCAAAAAGCGTGCGTGAAGTTTGGCAACTGAGCAGTGTTTCTGCAAATCACATCCTTATAACAAAAAATAGTAGTTTTAAATCATTTGAGGAAGCATACTTCCTTGTTAAATAGATTCCAAGAGGTTTCCCCGTGTTGGTCTGGGCTCCTTTGCAGAATAGACCATCTGCTTTCCTGTGCCAGGCAGCTAGTAACAGGCTTACCGTCACTAACTCCGTGACATCTGACTTGGTAGTAGAGTTTCGCAGCCACTCGCCCGGATTAATACCACCGCCTTACCTATTCCTGTCGCCATAATGTCAGCACTTGCCGTTGACGTGATCCGGTTCGGAGGATAAG
>NJDC01003295.1:0-19245 GCA_002245475.1 Calephelis virginiensis
GAATAAGTAAGGCGGTGGTACCAATCCGGGTGAGTCGCTGCGAAACTTTACCACCTAGTCAGATGTCACGGTGTTAGTGACGGTAAGCCTTATGCTCGCCTTTTACGAGCTGCTTGGCAGGAAGACAGATGATCTATTCTGCAAAGGAGCCCGGACCACCACGGGGAATAACCTATTACCCTATAAACCGTGAAAAATTATAACGTTTTTCCAATAACATCCAGCAGTAGCAGTAAGCAGTATATTCCTAATTTTAAAGACTCAATTCACCCGAATACAAAATAAAGAACAAAAAACAGCTTTAACCTTAAACTCCCGATAAATTTGGCAAGATTTCGGGAAATACTAAGGTGCTTTGTGATATTTTTTTTAGTTTGTGAGCTTGACCCGATATACGGTACCCGACGGTACTATTGATACCAGTAACAAAACATTTTTTAGCTAACCAAATTGTAGACTTTTATTTATAATTGGGTTGTAATTTTGTTTTATTCGTTATTTATTTTATTTGTATTTTGTCTCCCCTCTCCTCTTATTTATCGCATCTGTGGTCTTGCGGTCCAGGTGTTGGTCTTGACTTCATGATGGGTACGATTCCCGGGTCGGACTGCAAAAAGAAAATGTAGATTTTCACATTTCTAAATAAAAAATGTTGTTCGAGATTAGATATGTGCCCGGTTGGCGATAGGCTAGCCACCTATACTTAGTGTCTTCGGTTAGTCGTGGGTGCCCTGGTCGTGCCTCTGCCTACTCCTTCGGGAATATGGCCTTGAAGATACTTTTCATATTATGTATGTAATATGAAACGTACTTAATTTATTTATTCATAAATTATATAATAAGTTATGTAGTTATATATTGCTGAATAAATGTTATTTTTTATATGTACGTGTGTATGTGTGTAAGTATAAGTAATCAAACACAATACATTATCTAATGTCTGGTGATATCAATAAAAGTCAAATGTATGTATGATACTCTTTGTTTTTGTAAATTAAGTGGTAACTATTTGATCTCTGTTAGCCTAAAGTTTGACTGGGAGAGAATGCATATAGAATTAAGTTCGCCTTTTGTATTCACAATTTTTATTTGCCTCAAATAAAGTTTGAAACTTCATGACCGTTACTGTAAAAACTTAGCAATGGACCCTACGTGTAATTGTTGCTCATTCATTGAAAAGACAGAGACCATTAAATACATGGGAATCGCACTGGATGACTTCGCTGAATTCCTCATACTAGTGGTCGCCCATTGGAAATTCGACCATAATAAATTTTATAATTTAGTTGATAAGAACGCCATCTTCATTTCTCTAGACGAACTACTTGGTTTCCAAACTGTATGGTGCGACATCTGTGATCTTTTATCGTTATCATCAATATATTTGTTTGTGTGTGTCAAATGCATAGTTGTGTGGGTAATGCTTTATTCATTGATTAACGGCCAACGTTAATAATGTATCTCAATCTAATGGATTTCAAGCAATCTAGATAGCTGCGTATCCGGCGGCCTATCCATACCTAATTGCCATATTTATCCTGTCCACAGATATGATGGTGGCAAGCGATAACATAAAAATGGATCAAAATATCAATCTAGGACAACAAGTTTTGGATTAGGATTGATTATTAATACTGGCCGTTAATGTACTTTATAAGCATTATTATTGAAAAATATTAGTGTTCTGCTGTTCTACTACATATAAACTATAAGTGTGCCAAATTTTATGCTCCTGCGTCAGCGCAATTTTCGTAAAAAGGGGTCCAAAGTTTTGGCATCACGTACTAATATATAGATAAATAAACACGACAAACAAAATAAGAAAATTAACAGTAGTACTTAAAAATTTAAAATACATTCCTACCCTATCTCACATCATTAAAGTATACAAGGCCCTTGCCGAATGTATTTTAACATATTGTATTACAATATTATTTATATTATGTTATTGAGGTGGAGCTTCAAAATCTACTATGTTTGAGAAGCCCAGAGAACAATACTCAAAGTGTTATTCCGAATACCAGGTATCCAACAGTAAAACTTTATAGCCAGGGCTCTTAGTGTAACATAAGTTATTCATTTATAATGTGATCAGAAGGTATCACCAAACATTGGCGGCAGATTTTGAAATTGATAAAAAAAAAACTTATCCTTTGATTAAAACAGTAAAGGGTTTCGCACATAGATTCTATGATTATTTTAGCTCCTAAATTATATGTTAGGTATATACAAATAAATAAATAATCAATTGCAAAAAGGAGAAGGCTATCAATTCGACTGCACGTTTACTAAACCACTGGACCAGTTCTTTTTTTACATAATTTCAATCAACATACTCTTAAGTTTTATAAGTAGATAAATATGAAGAAGAAATTTTAATTCTACATTTACTTTTGACTATTCTAGTTGTTTTTATCAGTCCTAATGTAAGGTTTAAGTTAGTAATTAATAATTAATTAATTAGAACACTCGATCAAAGTCAATTATAGATTTTTATTTGGCCCCTTTGTTGTTAATACACAGTTATATTTTATTAACAATGCGAAGTATAATTCGATAGCGTAAGGCCCTGCTTAACCCTTTGTTATCGTTGGACGCGTTACGAGATTACTTCCAAAGCCCCGTTGCACTAAAAAAGCTTCACAAACTCAAATACACAGAAATACTTTAAGCTTGAAAGCCTTAACATTACTGTGTACGAATAAAATATTTTGTCTCAAGTATTTTTCTTTGTCGAGCAGTTGTTCTTATTTATATTGTTGATGCAGTAAATCCCACAGCGCAGACTTTTAGTTAAGTACTAATTGTATAATGTAAAGCAAAACGACACAAACAGGCAAACACCCATCCACATGTTGGTGTTGGTTGTTGAAAAAGGGATCCAAAAAAAATAGGGTTGAAAAATGTATTTTTTTAAAATAACTTAATAGTGATTCTGGTAAGTTTTTATAATGAATTACAAAGCAAATTGCAAAAAAGCAAGTCTTGCAAAAAAATTAAGAGGAACTTTTTTGTGTAGAATTGTTTTCTCTACAACTTTTACTTGAAACTTTTTTTCTATTTCCTACCGTTATTAAGTTATTTTAAAAAAAGGCATTTTTCGACCCTTTTTTTATTTTTGAATCCCTTTCCCCTTAATTTAAATCAAAATTTCTTTCATAATATCACGATTTAAGTATTAATGAAACACATTTTTACTCATTGCGCCAAAATTGGTCAGATCATAGTTTCATTTAACTTTTTACTGAACTATATGTAACCATGACTGTCTTGCAGATTCAACCAGAAGCTCCAGTCTGTTTAGTCACCAAATTTTATTTTAATATCACCAGCTCCGTGGTATCTGTCACTCGAACACCACCTTTGAGTCCATTAATAAATGCACCTTTTCTTCTACCTCCAACACGGACCTGTAAGGTTACTCTTGAATATCGATTTCGTGGTAATTGGGAATTTGAATCGGGTTTGTCATTTTAGGTACTCTGGAACACAGTAATAACGGATGATTGCCATTTAGTTGCAACAAAATTCAATGAATTGGATAAAATCATCTATTGTTTATTATTAATTAAACTTTAATAATTCGCTAGTATTGTGTTCAAGAATACCTAAAGTGATAGACCCGATTTCAATTTTCAATATTGCATTTATCGAGATTCAAGGGTAACCTTACTGATCCTTTAGTACAATATCCTCTGTTAAGTTCTAGAACGGACTCGAATTACCTACTCATCTTTTGTCTAGGTAATATTGAACCTTTGAACAAAATGCCCCTATTCCTCAGTAGGGTAAACCGTATACCTCACATACCTATTGATGAACATTCCGGTGATGAAATTGCCGCTGGTCTTTTTCCAAGACCTCCACTGTCAATTTTCTTTTCCTTTTTCATTTCTTCTT
Organism: Calephelis virginiensis; assembly: GCA_002245475.1. Lineage (NCBI taxonomy): Eukaryota > Metazoa > Arthropoda > Insecta > Lepidoptera > Riodinidae > Calephelis > Calephelis virginiensis. Next base: position 3,901 of record NJDC01003295.1, read on the forward strand.
ATTTAATATTGACTAGTCAGAGCGGTCGGCAACCCGCGCCCGCGGGCCACTTGCGGCCCGCCGACGTCTTCCTTGCGGCCCGTTAATGTTTTGTAAATAAGTTATTAATAACAAAATAAATGCAGGAACGGTCCGCGGTTGACCGTATGATATACGGCGTATATAGTATATTCAGCTTTAAGAACGTGCTTCTCTGCGCCCTATTTTATTTTTCTGTGAGATATGACCAATTATACGTAGGTATTATTAGCTTTTCTGAGGCTAATATCAAAAGTATGGAACACCTTTAGTTTACTTTGCTGCCTTGTGGCCCTTGCTGCTAAAAGGTTGCCGACCGCTGGACTAGTGTAATTAATAAAGACTATAACAATACAGTGTGTGTGCGTATTGTGAATTCGTTTGTACGTTTATGTATGTGTGTGTAGGTATATTTGTGTGTGTGTTTAAATTTTTAATTCTCCTAACATCGGTAAATTCAACAGGAAGTGCCTGAATAATTTACTTTAGCAAATATTTAAAAAAGATTCTTTAGAAGTTTGAGTTTCATGTATTTTTCCTAGTTTATTTTATCCCTAGGCGTCACGGTCAAATTTTTTTGATACCAGCCCCGTACTAAGAGAGTTTTTTTGTCTACATTTTTAAATATAATTGAATCTTTAAATAATTGCCTTGTTATTCTGTTACTCAGAGTTAAGAGGTGTCCAAGAAAAAACAAACTTTGTTATTAGTTATGTACAAGCTTCTATACCTATTTTAACAACATGGACTTAAAGTTTTGTAAGTTGTCGCCTCTGTGGTCTAGCGGTTCAGTTGTTGGACTTGACTGCATGAGGTCCCGGGTTTGAATCCCGGGTCGGGCAACAAAAAGGAAATTGGATTTTTCGAATTTTCTAATTAAAAAAATGTTGCTCGGGATTGGATATGTGCCCGGTTGGCGATAGGTTTGCTACCTACCACTTTGTGGGTAGTATCTTCGGCTAGTCGTGGGTGCCCTGTTTGTGCTTCTGCCTACCTCTTCGGTGATATGGGCGTGAAGATGCTTTATACTGTTTTATATGTTAAAATATTAACCAAGTTTATTTAACAATATTTATTAAGACATAAGATTCATCAATCATCACCGAGGATCAGTAATCGCCTCCGTAGCATGGTCCGGTGTCGGCGTTGACTACATAAGGCCTCGATTCGATTCGCGGTCGGGCAACTCGAAATGTATTTACACATACATATCTTCACGCCAAGTCCCTTACGGGGTAGGCAGAGAGTATCGAGTGCCAGACCTCACGATCCTGACAAACCTGTCTTGCTTCCTTCACATTCATAACCCTTTTCATACAAACACGCCGGTTTCGGAGACTCTTGACACCACCCTCGGATAATATCCGATTGATCTGATCGTGAAATGTCAGCCTTGGTCTCCCCGGGCACCTACATCCATCCACATTCGCATTGTATATCTGCTTTGTCAATCTTTCATCTGTCATTCTTTCCACATGACCGAACCAGCGGAGCATGCCCTTTCGCATTTTAACACCAACACTTTCTTTCAATCCCACTCTTTCTCGGATCTCACTGTTACGAATGCGGTCAGCGAGCGTTACACCACAGATTTTCCGTAGTGCTCTCATTTCGACCGCATTTATCCTACTTTCATGCTCTATGTATTGCTGCTTCAATGTATTTAGGTTGCGGTTTTTTCAATGTTTGGTATTTTTTAAATTTTCTTATATAAACAAAGCTGTCTTATATAAACAAAACAATTGGATTATCGCTCGGTCGGCGTTAGGTTTGCCACCGATAACATTGTGAGACAAGGTATCTGCGGGTGTCCTTGCTGTTCATACATCTGCTAACCTATTCGTAGATATATGTGTAAATATACTTTCATTAATAGTAGTACAGTATATTAACAGTAGTAGTATAGTACATAACAAATCTCATTCGTTTTATTTCATTTATCCTCTTCCACTACTAAGTAATTTCAAATCAATATCATCGCTCGAGTATTGCATGAAAGGTTGACATTGTTCTTTGAGTTTTTGTTATCGACATTCCAACAAGGTTTTCCGATGGCACGCCATCCGATATTAATCCAAAGCATACTCAAAAACACAATCCATTTTACCCCAGAGCAGGAAATACATTTAAAAATTAATCCACTTTTGTTTTGACTTTGGATTACATCGTGTTTGTTATTTGACTCAAACACAACGTCAGTTATTTTAATACCCACAGTTCTTTAAATAACACAATAAATAATAACATACAGTTTAATTAAGAATTAATTTTTATAAAATATTCTATTAAATTTTATTATCGATTGAAATATTTATAACAATATTGTCAACGAGTCATGAGTACGGATGCGCAAGCGCAACAGGTGCGGTGTAATGGATGTATATACATACATACATATATGTATGTATGTTAAGCTGGTTTCAACTTAACATGGCGTCCATTACCAAAGTATCAAACACCGCTGACACCCGCGACTTTCAGTGTATCTTGATATTGATTAATGACAGTACAATGATCTGTGCACTGACCAATGGGCGACCATTAGTTTGTATAAAAAAAATAAAAAAAAAATATCGCGACGAATTGAGAACCTCCTCCTTTTTTTGTCGGTTAAAAAGGCAATTAATGGTCATTTGGCACTCGGTTTTTCTGCCCATCTCGTAAGACTTGGCGTGAAGATATGTATGTGTATGCATATGGAATATATTTTACAATGTAACTTTGTAGAAATTTATTCTGTTAAGTAATATTTCTATAACAAAAATTATTATTTTGAGACAAGCTTTTCTGTAATTTGGGCTATTTCCAAAATATACATGAGTATTTCAAGTAGTCTCAAATATGCCAAAAAAACGTTAAGATATTTTTGGAAATTTTAGAAGTTCCTACGACCATCTTCTGGTTCCATCATCAGATAAACTTCATGTCGTTATAAATTGGCATTGTCAACTTATGTACACATGGCGAAATGTCAGCTTAATCGGTAATCGGGAAGTGGGTTTAATTCCGTTTGCAAGCTGCACCCAAACAAACATGAATATATACATTTATGAGTCACATTAAAACATACATACAAATACTCTGTGGTCTAGCGGTTCAGTTGTTGGACTTGACTGCATGAGGTCCGGGTTCGATTCCCGGGTCGGGCAACAAAAAGAAAATTGGATTTTTCCAAATTCCTAATAAAAAAAAATGTTGCTCGGGATTAGATATGTGCCCGGTTGGCGATAGGCTTGCCACCTATCACATTGTGGGTGCTCTGGTTGTGCCTCTGCCTACCTCTTCAGGGATATAGGAGTTAAGATACTTTTTATTTACAAACATGCATACATTGAAAGTTAAATAAAAGCTTGTAAAATACTGTAGCAAACCTACTAACGTAAACATATTTACAAAGATCTCATTCCCTTAAGCGCTAACGAAAAATTTTAATTAGTCGCTGGCAGTTTTAATTAGCCACACTAGTATTAATAGGTTTCAATTGGCAGTTAATTTCAGAAATGAGAGAATTAATGGGTCCTATTACGATGTCACGCGAAATACGAGTCCCTTTTATTTAAATATTTAGACATTTATTAAATCAAGAACTTTTAAGGGAGAACAATTAAGCTCACTTTGAACTGTAAACAAGATCTAGACGAGATTAAATAGGTTTAATTTCGGCGTTTAAGTTACATGTAAATTACTTTATTACATCGTTTAAGATTTACTAAAGATTTTTTTTTATTAGAGCTTTATTTTTTCTTCTTTTTGCTTTTGATATATTTTTGCTTTGATGTTTTTTGTGGGATAAGACAGTGAACATGTAAACGTTTCTCCTGATGGTAAAAGACAACTATAATCTACAAAACAACATAGATGATAATATAGGTAGGGTTGCTATTCGGTGATCTGAACATAACATTTTAAAAAAGATTTAAAAAATTTAGAACGCTTCAAAAAAAGAATGGAAATAAAAAAACGTAGATTTGTACTTAAAATTGTGCCATCTTTTTTTCTACTTTTGATTTTAGTATTGCAAAACGTAAATACTGATCTGTTGTACTGGTATACGGTAACTTTCAAAGGACCAGCCAAATTTAAACATTAGAGAGTAACGGCTCAAATGGTAAAACGTCATTTTAACTATTATTGCAAACAGTCCGCAATAATGCTTCACCTGTGGTCACGCTATGTCGTACCTAGTGCGACCGATGACGTCACCAGCCAGCGAATGCGACTGCGCTCGGTGGGAACCAGTTTTATGCTGTGTTTACATTATAACCATGCATCTTGTATTGTGCGTTGGATAGGTATATACTATATTTTTCTTCGTGTTTTCTTAACGGTTTATAGAATGGAGTCCCGAAATGTAGTACAATACTGTATTTATTAATACGGTTGACAACCCTAGTTACATGTCGGGGTGTTAGGCTGGAAACAGATTACCGGACTCGACTGACAGCCGCGTTTTACAGGGTATCTAGACAATGAGAGTACACTGAATCTTGCAAACTATCGGACGTGAGCTTGAGCGGTCAAATCTCCGAAAGATATCTGGCGCACTTGATGTTACTCGTAAAAAAAAGTTGAGAGGTGTCAAGGGACACCCGGATGGAATGAAATGTATATAAGTATTTATTATATTTATTATTTATTACGTACAAAAAACCTGTATACACTCAACAAAATTAATCATCGCGACACAACACTGTGCAATGCGAAATAGAAATGAAAATATCGGGCTTGTTCCTATAAGAGAGAGAGAGCATGCCGCACAGCTTACAGCAAAAAGTGTCGTTACAACTTTTTGTGAGATTTTTTTCCGTCTAGCCTCCTTTCACAATGCGCGATAAGGAACTTCGTTCGAATATAATGACGCAAGACAGGGTGGTAATGAAGATACGATACAGGGTGATGACGACCATTGTTTACTCTTTTTATAAGTCAAAGTCTATGAGAGTCGTAGCACAAATTAAATTAAGTTCTTGCACAATACCAACAATCACACAAATACGTAAAACATGTTACACATATGAAATTAGGTTTTACAATTAGAAATGCAAACTTAAATTTTTTGCCACTTTTATACAATAAGTTGCAAATGTTCTTACATAAACATACTTTCGTGGCATACAATATAACCGTATAAACTGTTATCGTTAAAGAAAATGTTTTATCAAACGCCTGTTTAACACCGCTAACTAGCTGAGCTGACAGACATTATTCTGATAATTGTTATCGAATGTTTTTGAAGTGAAAATTTTTTTAGCGGTGTTGCGCACTTTTTTTGGAATGGGTAACGATAGCGCAATAAATGAATATTCTACCACATAAATGATAGTACTTTCATACTGATAATTAAAGCAATTCGTGCAAAATTATTCTCTAACCATTCCAAAATATCAAAAATCCCCAACGTTAATATCCAAGTTTTCACTTCTGCCGGCACTTCGGGAGTGCAACCTGTCGTTTTATTTTTATACTAGCTGCTACCTGCGGCTTCGCCCGCGTTTTCACAGAAACCCGGTGTGCGATCGGGATTAAAAATAGCCTATATGTTAATCCAGGTCACAATCTATCTGTCTTCCAAATTTCAGACAAATCCGTTCTGCCATTCGAGCGTGAAAGAGTAACAAACATCCATACATCCATACTTACAAACTTTCGCATTTATAATATTAATAGGATTTATAATATTAATAGGATGAAATGACAATATCTAACCCAACAAAAAAATAATTAACGAAATTGGTCCTTCTGGTTAGGTATGATGCGATAATCGAGGGAAATTGGAAATCATATTTGAATAAGGTACTTATGCCTAAGATAGCCCAGTTCTTAAGATGGCCCATTTTCAATATTTTGTATTTTTTAAAGTTGGAAAGAGTTTATATCATTATATTTTGTAACATATTAAAACAAAATAGCAAAATCAACTGATAAGGAATAGACACAGTACAAATATGCAACCGTATGAAAACTGTTTACAAGCGTTCTAAACGGGCATACTCACACTAATATACGCATCGACAAGACCCACTAGCGGTTTTAGCGGTGCTCTTCTCGTAGCAGCTAACACCGCGGCCACAACACAGCACATTTATAGTGTGAAACAAATAAAAAACTTACTTCATCTTATAAGGTAATTGCGTTTAAGATGGCCCAGTTCTTAAGATGGCCCATTGTCAATATTTTGTATTTTTTTTAAATTTGAAAGAGTTTAAATCATTGCCATATTCCATAAGTAGCAATTTAAAATATTTTAAACTTTAAAAAATATAAAATATTGACAATGGGCCATCTTAAGAACTGGGCCATCTTAAACGCAATTACCGTATAAGATTAAATAAGTTTCTACTTGTTTTACACTATAAATGTGCTGTGTTGTGTCCGGGGTGTTGAACTCACCTACCCTCCGAACTGAAACAGGACAGCGCCAAATATCATTATGGCGGCAGGAATATGTGTCTCACATCAGGGCAAGTTGTTGTGAAAAAAAGTATCTTCACGCCCCTATCACCTAAAAGGTAGACAGAGGCACAACCAGGGCACCCACGACTAGCCAAAGACAATAAGTCCCACAATGTGATAGGTGGCAAGCCTATCGTCAACCGGGCACATATCCAATCCCGAGCAACATATTTTATTAGAAAATTGGAAAACCTAAATTTTATTTTTGTTGTCCGACCCGGGCTTCGAACCCGGGACCTCATGCAGTCAAGTGTAACACCTGAACCGCTAGACCACAGAGGCCACAAGTTGTTGTTGTTGTAAGTTGTTGTAACTAAATCATACACACATACATATCTTCACACCAAGTCCCTTACGTGGTAGGCAGAGTATAACTAAATCAATCCAAAAGAATTCAAGAAGCATAAGATTTCCGTTTTGTAATGCTCTTACACATTCTGTATGGACTTTTGACTCTATGCGTACATACAAACATAACGTAACGTTTTTCCCAGAAATCCATGGTGGGGAAATCCATCTTGAATTTTCAGATTCGTGTAATGTTTACATCTTTTATGTAAAAGTATAATTAGCACTTAAATTTTAAAAAGAAATCTATTATACATACTAGCCGACCCAGCAGACTTCGTACCGCTTGACATTAATAGCTAATATTTGATGATAACATTGCTAACATTAGATGCTCCGATAGTAGCGCAGTCTGCCGGACCCAATGTTAAACATTTCAAAATCAACAACTACTTACAAATAAAAAAAATTTAAAACATTTTCCAGAGGACCAAATTATGAATCAAATCCTTTTTCGAACCCCCTTAAACACACACAAATCGTTTAGGAGTTCAGTGACATACACACGCACACAAGAAATATGTATACTTATACATAAAGATATTCAGATTACCTAATATGACGTGTTGCATGAATATGAATATGGTACTGTTAACAAAAGTTCTTACCGGGCATACTCACACTAACATACGCATCGAAAATACCCATTAGCGGTTTTCGGGGTGCTCTACTTGTAAAAGCTAGTACCGCGTAGTGAATGGTCACACTGTTATTTGTTCCACAATTTTTCTTCTGCCTTCCTGTGCCACGCAGTTCGTAAAAGGCGAGCATAGTCACGAACACCGTGACATCTGACTAGGTGGTAGAGTCTCGCAGCGACTCGACCGGATTAGTACCACAGCCTTACCTATTCCTGCCGCCATAATGTCAGCGCTTGCCGTTGATGTGTTCCGGTTCGGAAGGTAATGTAGCCTGTAAACTTACTTTTGCTCGAGGCCGAACACCCCGGCCTCAGGTTGGCAACGCACCATTTCCACCTTTGGTGTTTCTAGGTTGCGTGAATTTCTTACCATCAGGAAATCTGACTGCTTGTTTGCCTTCTAATATCATAAAAAAATATGTAATTGTTAGTACAAGTAAAATTATCAATTTATGTCTAGAATGGAATTCCACTAAACACCGACGAGGGAAGTATTGAAACTTTTTTAATATGTCACTTCTAAAAATGCCACAAGCGTAATCATATTTTACTGGAGTTGACCGACGTTATGGGATTACCTAGATACCTTTAATATTTGTAAACAACGTAGTTATTGCAATCCGATTGATAAAAAACGTTATATGAAGAGCCTATCGGATAACGCTTCAATGGAGTGTAGGTAGGTATTTATCAACCATGCCGCCCGTGCTTCGCACGGGTAAAATATATACATATAAACCTTCCTCTTTAAACACTTTATGTATTAAAAAACCGCATCAAAATCCATTACGTAGTTTGAAAGATTTAAACGTACAAAGGGATATAGGGACAGAGAACGCGACTTTGTTTTATACTATGTATTGAAGCTTTGTTTCCGTATTGTTTTATATCTGGACTGTGGAATAGATCCTTGGACACCATAGCACAGAAAAAGTTATAGTACTTGCCTAACTGAGTTTTATCAAAATGGGTGCGTAACTATTATAAACTGTTTCACCGAAAGTGCAGATGTAATTTTGATAATACAAAACATTAGTACAAAAGGCTCATTTATCTTTAATACTTTTTTTAGCCAATCCGTTAAAGGAAGAAATGCAAAATAACGAGACGCGGCCGCCATAACGATATTCACAGCATGAAACGCAGGAACAACATACAGTGGTTTTACTCTCACTCTGTCTTACGATTTCTCGATCAGGTCATAATATTAATTTTACCCATCAAAAAAAGTGCACAACGACACTAAAAATGGCTTTTGTTTAAAAAATAAAAGTAACTTCAAGTTCATATCCCCGAAGAGGTTGGCAGAGACGCAACCAGGGCACCCACGACTAGCCGAAGATACTAAGTCCCACAATGTGATAGGTGGCGATCCTTTTGCTAATCGAGCACATATCCAATCCAATCCGGGCGAGTCGAAACTCTACCACCTAGTTAGATGTCACGGTGATGGTGACGGTAAGCCTTTGCTTGCCTTTTACGAGCTGCCAGGCAGGTAGACATGTGGTCGATTTCGCAAAGGAGCCTGGACCAACACGAGGAAAATATTTATGTGTTATGTCAGCGAACCACCTATAACATCCATGGTGTCTACTCGGTTATCTCTTACCTTCAGGAGGCGTGAGCTTGTCCACTGACCTTTCACGTAAAAATAAATCAAGTACCTGGACTTCCTTATGTTAAGAGATAACTGTGGCTCATAGACACTGTAGATGTCAAAGGTTATAATTGTTCTAGTGGTAGAAGTCAATATAAAAAAAACGACGGGTTGCACTCCGGGCATGCCGGCAGAAGTGAAAACTTGAATATTAACGTTGTGCTTTTTTGATATTTTGGAATGGTTACGGAATAATATTGCACGAATAGCTTTATCAGTATGAAAGTACTATCATTTATGTGGTAGAATACAATATTCATTAATTGCGCTATCGTACACAAACATTCGCGCAAGTGCCCTGCGCCGTCTTACGAATTCTCGTCACGTGTCCTGACGCGAGTTTAGAAGTTTTAAATCATTCCAGAAATAGGACGGAACGCCGCTAAAGGAGTTTTCACTTCAAAAAGTGAAGCCGCGTGACCTATACCTAAAAAAGTAACCTATACCTATCGCGTTTACACTTTGGTTTGCACGCTAAATAAATGCGGTTTACCCGCTACCGTATTAGAGGCCAAGTGTAATGTGACAAGTACCAAGGTTAGAATATCTATTTTCTATAATGACTTGCCAAATGCTACGCAAATACTGACGTAATAACGCGCTTGTATAGATGCGTATATGATAACTACCACAAGGAAATAAAAATGACTTGTTTGCATAAAACAATTGTACTGTTCCACTAATTGTATATGAATTCAAAGTTTTAAAAAACCGCTTTTACAACAGCAACAGCAATAAAACTAGTTTTAGTGTTGTTGCTGAAAAAAGTAGTTGTAGCAGTAGTAGTAGTATTTTAGTAGTAGATAAGTTTGAACTTTGATCAAATTTATGTGGAATAGTACAAGTGTTCCGAAAATACTTCAAGGAGCATTCAAAACAAACATTCAGCAAACTTATTCATCATTAATATAATTTAAAATAAAAATAAGTATCTTCACGCCTTTATCCCCGAAGAGGTAGGCAGAGGCACAACCAGGGCACCCACGACTAGCCGAAGATACTAAGTCCCACAATGTGATAGGTGACAAGCCTATCGCCAACCGGGCACATATCCTATACCGAGCCACATTTCTTTTATTATAAAATTGGAAAACCCAATTTTCTTTTTTGTTGCCCGACCCGGGATTCGTACCCGGGACCTCATGCAGTCAAGTCCAACAACTGAACCGCTAGACAACAGAGGCGATTGAAATGTCATTTAATTTGTAGAAGGACTACTTCCAACACGCGACGTCGCCCAGTCAAATTGGACAAAAGCTTTATAAATTGTAGTCCATATTATCCGAATCTGATATATCCCCGTGTTAGTCCGGATCCACTGAGTGGTATAAACCATCTGCATCTTTTCCAGGCAATTCGTAAGAGACGAGCAAGGTGAAATAAGTAAGTAAACGCTAGACCACAGAGGTGATCACGTAACTGGACTTGACTGCATGACGTCCCGGGCTCGAATCCCGGGTCGGCAAACAAAAAGAAAATTGGATTTTTTCAATTTTCTTATAAAAAAAATGTTGGTTGGGATTGGAAATGTGTCCGGTTCTTCGGCTAGTCGTGGGTACCCTGGTTGTGCCTCTGCCTAACTCTTCGGGGATATGGGCGTGAAGATACTTTACTTTTTACTTTTACGTAATGGTAATGACCACTAATGGTAGAGCTGTAACTCACCCGGATAGGGATCCACCGCCTTACCAATTCCTGTCACCATATTGACAGTGTCATGTACTGGTCCGGAAGGGTAGCAGCATTTGACCTAACACCTCGGCCTAAAGATAGCAACGCACTTACAACATCTTTTGTGTCTATGAGCCACGTTTCCTATTATCAGGAAAACCGTATAGTTGTTCACAGTATTTTCACCTAAAAAACATTTCAACTATTCCATAACACGAATATATTGAATAAACTTAACGATGAATTAGTATGAAGTATAATATAGGTAAAGGTTTTTTTTGTTTATTTTTTATGATAATGGAAGGCAAACAAGCAGACGGATTTCCTGATGGTAAGAAGTTCACATTGCCTAGAGATACCAAAGGTGGTAATGGTGCGTTACCAACCTGAGCCTGGGATGTTAGGCCTCGAGCAAAAGTAAATTTACCGGCTACCTTACCCTCCGAAGCAGAACATGTCAACGGCAAGCATTGGACTTCATGGTGGCAGGAATAGGTAAGGCGGTGGTACCAATCCAGCGAGTCGCTGTGAAACTCTACTATCAGATGTCACGGTGTTAGTGACATAGCCTATGCTCGCCTTTTACGATCTGCCTGGGACAGGAAGGCAGATGGTCTATTCTGCAAAGGAGCGCGGACCAACACGGGGAAAAATAATTCTTTTTTTCATAGACCTTCACAAACAGTTTTTCCTTTAATTTGTTATAGAAACTAAGGTTAATAGATGACCTTATCTTAGAAGGTACCTATTTATTTATAGTCGCAAATAAGGTAAAAATTACTTATTAGTTTGGGAAGGTATTAAGCATTTTTTTCCGATAGCATAAGACTTTAGATATCTATGTCTATATCTACGAGAGGTTAATTGTCTTTTTATCAGTTATTAACGGGCAGTATTAATAACATATCCACAAATAGAGATAGGCCTTCTAAAGTTTTGTTGCTAACAGAACCGGATTAACCCTATATGGGCCTTACATCACATATTGTAATTAACGTATTTCGAAAGTATTGGAATTAAGTATTATCACGTTACGGAAGCGTACAGAACGCACCCAACGAATCAGGGAGTCCCCTAACTTGAATGAGGTCCGTTGCGTTCTGAAGGATTATAATATTAGTTCTAATATTAGATACTAGATGGTTTTGTATGTATAAAGTGTAACATGCGTTAAAAAAAAGAATAGTATTGTTGTTTATCATTTTCAAAACATAAAACTTTTTTTTTGCTGACTGCAGTGGGCCCTGTCGATCCTGGGCCCCTAGGCAGTTTCCTAATCTGCCTTAAGGTAAATCCGGCTCTGATTGCTAAGATATTTTGTAATTGAAAAATAACAGTGGTTGCCTAATAATTGATCTAAAAATCCATATCTTTTATCTTAGACTAGCTGTCTTCTTAAAGCTTACTTCGTTTTACCCGTTTTGTTTGTATGGAAAAACTTAAAATGTTGATTTGCCTAGTTTCCTCTCAGTTTGTCCTTTTTTCTAAACTTAAACCTTCCCTGGACTTACAAAATTTATTATTCAAAACCGAAATTAGCCAAATCGGTCATGCTGTTCTCGAGTTTTAGTGAGAGTAAAAACAGCAATTGATTTTTATATATAAGAAAGACAAGACAAGATATTCTTTGTACAAAATTGTTACTTAAGGATAATTAAAAAAACAAGCCCCCTGAGTTTTTTTCTTTTTATCTTCTAGTGAGATAAAACGTTCCGATCCAGTGGCCGAGTTTAGAATTATGTAGACGCGTCACAAGTGGGTAATATGGCCTATGAAATATAATGGACGGACCGGCGTCGGGCGTGACTTCTTGAGGTCCCGGGGTCGATCTCCGGGTCAGACAACAAAAAATTAGAAAATGTATATTTTCAATTTTCCATTAAAAATAATGTTGCCCGGGATTTGATATGTGCCCGACTGGCTATAAACTTGCCACTTCATCATAATGTGGAATTTAGTGTCCGGCTAGTCGTGGGTGCCGTGATTGTGCCTCTGCCACCTCTTCGAGGTAATTGGCGTGAAGATACTTTTTATTTACCGGTTTAGCTGGGTTTAAATTATATTAAGTTAAAATTATGTAGATATGTAGACTTAAGTAGTCATCAACATTAAGTATGGAAATTTAAACATCACCCAAGAGAGCTATCTGTTTCCTCGGTACCACAAAAACACTAAATTATGTACTAGGTTGTTTGTACGCAAAACCAGTTTAAAACAAAAAGCATGTAATCATGTACTTACTTTCCATGAATAGTAATGAACCTAAATATTTAACTAAGTACTTATAACCTTCAATTTTAAAATGATACATAAATGACACTTGGTGTCTTCAGCTAGTCGTGGATGCGTCAGTTGTGCCTGAGCTTACCCCTTCCGGGATATGGGCATGAACATACTTTTACATTTTTATACAGACACAAACTTTCAAATGTGTTTTTATTAAATCTTTTCAGTATTATCTGGGGGTAGTGTTTTTTTTTGCTTTCCTATATAATTTAAGTACAGTAAAACTACATAAAAATATGTGTGCATATCACACGGTAGAAGTGAAATCTTAGAAAGAGAACTACGAATGTAGGAAACACTGTATAATGCTTTCCATCTCATTTTCTCTCACGTAAATTTTATGAATTTATAAGTCTGTCTCTTTTCACTATCACTTTCGTTTCATCGACATTTAAATCACAACTGCGCTAATTAAGCTTTCACTTTAATAACCACCTTCAGCTTCATAGTTTTTTCTTCACTATATGAGATGTCAGCAAACAAGCATGCAGCTCTCATTATGGTAAAGGAGGACCGTGGCCTAGAGACACCATAGCTGATGTAACAGGTGCGTCGCTGTCCTGTGCCTGTGCCTATTGTGCAAGTCAGGCTTCTCTACCCTTCGGACCCGAAAATGGCAAGGCGGTGAATTCTTACCCGGGCAAGTTGCTGCACAGCATACTAGACCACCAGTGCTCTTGTTAGTGATGACCTATGTTTTAACCGGTGCTCGCCTCTTATAAGCTGCCTGACAGAGTGGCAGATGGTCTATCTACTTAGCAGACCCGGACAAGCACGAATACGTAAATTACAAGCTGCCTGACAGAAATGCAGATGGTCTATCTACTTAGCAGACCCGGACAAGCACGAATACGTAAATTACAAGTTGCCTGACAGAGTGGCAGATGGTCTATCTACTTAGCAGACCCGGACAAGCACGAATACGCAAATTACAAGCTGCCTGACAGAGTTGCAGATGGTCTTTCTACTTAGCAGACCCGGACAAGCACGAATACGTAAATTACAAGCTGCCTGACAGAGTGGCAGATGGTCTATCTACTTAGCAGACCCGGACAAGCACGAATACGTAAATTACAAGCTGCCTGACAGAGTGGCAGATGGTCTATCTACCCTACCCGGACAAGCACGAATACGTTAAAAAAAATATCGATTATTAGCTATAACTCAAAAAGCACTTCTCGTACCTTCGTTAAAATAATAAAGGGCGACCTTGGAAAGATGGAATGACTATCATTTTAAAAATAGAACCACCAATATAATTTATTATCGCACTAATCGCTTAACTGACCTACAAAAAATCGCCTCTGTGGTCTAGCGGTTCAGTTGTTGGACTTGACTGCATGAGGTCCCGGGTTCGAATCCCGGGTCGGGCAACAAAAAGAAAATTGGATTTTTCCAATTTTCTAATAAAAAAATGTTGCTCGGGATAGGATATGTGCCCGGTTGGCGATAGGCTTGCCACTTATCACATTATGGGACTTAGTATCTTCGGCTAGTCGTGGGTACCCTGGTTGTGCCTCTGCCTACCTCTTCGGGGATATGGGCGTGAAGATACTTTTACCTACAAAAAAACTAGTCGAAAGAATACCCTCCTCTTTTAACAACTTTTAAAAAAATCATCAAAATCCGTTCATGGTTAGCGGAGTAATCACGTAACAACCATACTAACATTCTGGGTCCTTCAAAAATAGTTGATTACAATATATCCTATTAATATTATAAATGCGAAAGTTTGTAAGTATGGATGTATGGATGTTTGTTACTCTTTCACGCTCGAATGGCTGAACGGATTTGTCTGAAATTTGGAAGACAGATAGATTGTGACCTGGATTAACATATAGGCTATTTTTAATTCCGATCGCACACCGGGTTTCTGTGAAAACGCGGGCGAAGCCGCAGGTAGCAGCTAGTTATAACATAATTTTGACGCGTTTAATATAGTCTCTGATTACCTTGGTCCCATTAAAAAGTGTATCACAAGTGTTATCTGTTGTATGTGTTTGCGTGTTCACACATACACGCATTCAAATACGATTTCCTACAAGGCAGATCTTTTACATTACTTTGAAAAGACTAATACATCATCGTCATCATCATAATCGCCTAGCGGTCCGGCGTCGGACTTGATTTCTTGAGGTCCCAGGTTTGTTCTCCGGGTAGAACAATAAAAAAAATTTGAAAATTTATATTTTAGATTTTCTAATAAAAATAACGTTGCCCGGGCTTGGATATGTGCCGGTTGGCGATAGGCTTGCCACCTATCACATTGTGG
>NJDC01003295.1:19616-35193 GCA_002245475.1 Calephelis virginiensis
ACAAGCACGGATACGTAAAAAAAATATCGATTATTAGCTATAACTCAAAAAGCACTTCTCGTGCCTTCGTTAAAATAATAAAGGGCGACCTTGGAAACATGGAGTGACTATCATTTTAAAAATAGAACCACCAATATAATTTATTATCGCACTAATCGCTTAACTGACTTACAAAAAATCGCCTCTGTGGTCTAGCGGTTCAGTTGATGGACTTGACTGCATGAGGTCCCGGGTTCGAATCCCGGGTCGGGCAATAAAAAGAAAATTGGTATTTCCAATTTTCTAATAAAAAAAATGTTGCTCGGGATAGGATATGTGCCCGGTTGGCGATAGGCTTGCCACCTATCACATTATGGGACTTAGTATCTTCGGCTAGTCGTGGGTACCCTGGTTGTGCCTCTGCCTACCTCTTCGGGGATATGGGCGTGAAGATACTTTTACCTACAAAAAAACTAGTCGAAAGAATACCCTCCTCTTTTAACAACTTTTAAAATAATCATCAAAATCCGTTCATGATTAGCGGAGTAATCACGTAACAACCATACAAACATTCTGGGTCCTTCAAAAATAGTTGATTACAATATTTCCTATTTATAATATATAAACCTAGACTTTAATATTATAAATGCGAAAGTTTGTAAGTATGGATGTATGGATGTTTGTTACTCTTTCACGCTCGAATGGCTGAACGGATTTGTCTGAAATTTGGAAGACAGATAGATTGTGACCTGGATTAACATATAGGCTATTTTTAATCCCGATCGCACACCGGGTTTCTGTGAAAACGCGGGCGAAGCCGCAGGTAGCAGCTAGTTATAACATAATTTTGACGCGTTTAATATAGTCTCTGATTACCTTGGTCTCATTAAAAAGTGTATCACAAGTGTTATCTGTTGTGTGTTTGCGTGTTCACACATACACGCATTCGAATACGATTTCTTACAAGGCAGATCTTTTACATTACTTTGAAAAGACTAATACATCATCGTCATCATCATAATCGCCTAGCGGTCCGGCGTCGGACTTGATTTCTTGAGGTCCCGGGTTTGTTCTCCGGGTAGAACAATAAAAAAAATTAGAAAATTTATATTTTCGATTTTCTAATAAAAATAACGTTGTCCGGGCTTAGATATGTGCCGGTTGGCGATAGGCTTGCCAACTATTACATTGTGGGACTTAATGTCTTCGGCTAGTCGTGGGTGCCCTGGTTGTGCCTCTGCCTACCTCTTCGGGGATATGGGCGTGAAAATACATTATACTACCAATGAAGTTATATTATTTATAGCTTTAAAATTTTTAATGAACCCCTGATTAAACCTATACTTTATGTTCCCCGTGTTGGTCCGAGCTCCTTTGTAGAATAGACCATCTGCCTTTCTTGCCAGGCAGCTCGTAAAAGGCGAGCATAGCCTTATTATCACTAACACCGTGACATCTGACTAGGTGGTAGAGTTTCGCAGCGACACGCCCGGATTGGTACCACCGCCTTACCTATTCCTGCTCCATAACGTCATGACGTGTTCCGGTTCGGAGGTAAAGTAGCCAGTAAACTTACTTTTGCTCGAGGCCTAACATCCGGACATCAGGTTGGCAACGCACCATTACCATCTTCGGTGTCTCTAGGCGGCGTGAATTTCTTACCATCAGGAAATCCGTCTGCTTGTTTGCCTTCCTATAACATAAAAAAAAGCTAAGAAACATTTTTAACAAGTCAGCTTTTAATCAATAAATCCGCTTTGAAATAGTTCATCATCGTTTAAAAGTTGTGATGTCACAGACGGACAAATAATTATATAAACAAAGATTTGCTCCATTAACTCATACGAATTAGACATCATTCCGATAAATCGGAAGCATAGTTTTGCATGTAAGAGCAGCCATTCGTTTAACATATTAAAAAAAACACAGAGGCCTGTGGTGTAGTGGTCCAATTTCGAACTTGACTTCATGAGGTCCCTTATAGTTTAGGAAAAAAGTGGCTGTGATATACGGACAGACAGACAGACATGACGAATTTTTTCAGCCTTTGTCTGCAGAACCCTAAAAAGCAAAGCCGAGATCAAATAGGACATAATATAATAACATGACCTCCGTGGTCTAACGGTCCGAGTGTTGGACTTGACTTGGGCAACAAAAAGAAAATGTGGTATTTCCAATTTTCAAATAAAAAAATGTTGCTCGGGATTGGATATGTGCCCGGTGGGTTGCTTACTATCTATCACATTGTTGGATTTAGTGTCTTCGGCTAGTCGTGGGTGCCTTGGTTCTGCTTCTACCTTCGGGGATATGGGCGTGAAGATACTTACTTTACTTTTTTACATTCTAAAAAATCTAGGTGTTTACGGATCGTACTACCGCTTCTGTCAAGCACATGACTAATAAGCTTCATCTATTAGTGAAGCTACGGTAATGCATGTGTCAAAGTGAAATTGTATAAAAAAGGTTACTATGCCGTTGCTGAATATCTGTCTGATAAGAGTGCTTGGGATTAATTGCTCCTCTTACCAATCTCTTACTAATAACGTGTGTAACGTGTGTAATAATGTGTGTAATAGGTACCAATAAATTTGTATAGAATAAGGAGAAAAAAAGACAAGCCCTCTGAGTTCCTTGCCGGATCTTCTCAGTGTGTGGCCGCGTCGTTCCGATCCGGTGGTAGTTTTTAGTATATGTAATACTAGCAGTTTCACGCAGGTTCGCCTGCGTAACTTGACTTTTACTGCACCGATTGTGATGAAATAAAGCCTATGTCACTCAGGGATAATGTAGCATTCTAAAGGTGAAAAAAATTTTGAAATCGGTCCAGTAGTTTCGGAGCATATTCATTTCAAACAAACAAAAAATCAAACCGTTCCTCTTTATAATATTAGTATAGATTATACAATTCAGTCTTTATAAGACTCGTAACAAGTGCCTGTTGTAAGGTGAATATGAATAAAAATGTGAATATTTCAATATATTTTACATTTTTTTGAATAGCTATCACGTTGCTAGCATAGCAGTTTTTACAACTTCAACAGTGAGTACCAGGATTCCCAAACTCAAGGGCCCTGGCCGACTTCAAATTAAATAACGAAAATTTTCTATTATTCGGAATTCGAATTATGAGTAGACATAAAAACTAACCGACTGAGTAAATCTCATTTATATAAATTATTCACTCTTGGTCAGCGCACTTAGTTTGTCCACACGTTCAGTGAAATTATAAAATTCTTGGAGTTAGCAACAAATCTGTCATTTAAACAATGCAAGGGGCAGTAAAACGGCTAAATACCTACTGTGATCTATATATTAATACGTGATAGTTTGGACCATTTTTTACGAAAATTGCGCTGACGCGGGAACATAAAATTTGGCACACATAAAGTTTATAGGTAGGAGAAGTGCAGAACGCTAATCTTTTTCAATAGTAATGCTTATAAAGTACATTAACGGCCAATGTTAATAATGTATCTCAATCTAATGGATTACAAGCAATCTAGATAGCTGCGTATCCGGCGGCCTATCCCATACTTAATTGCCATATTTATTCTGTCCACAGATATGTTATTGGCAAGCGATAACATAAAAATGGATCAAAATATCAATCTTGGACAGCAAGATTTGGATTAAGATTGATTATTAATATTGGCCGTAAATCAATAAACAAAACATTACCTACACTACCATGCATTTGACACACAAATATATTGATGATAACGATAAAAGATCACAGATGGCGCACTAAAAAGTTTGGAAACAAAGTAGTTGGTCTTGAGAAATGAAGATGGCGTTCTCATCAACAAGATGTTAAAATTTATTATGGTCGAATTTCGACCAATGGGCGACCACTAGTTTCAATGAATATATCATCTATTTAAAAATATATATTGCATAAATTCTTGTGATACCATTATCAGATCCTGGCAATAACACCCCCTGGGTGTAGGGTCGTTCTTTGAAGTAAAAAAAACATTTTTTAAATCGGTTCCGAAATGTAGATATTTGTGCTCGTATTTTGTATACTTTATAATTTTGTCAATGTATGTCGTCAATGTATGTATGTCGTACGTATGATATGTCGTAGATCCTTAATACTGTTGCAAATATTTGCTAGTTTAATTCCTTTTTAACCGACTCTAATACAGAGAAGATTATCAATTTTTTAACACGATTACTCGGCCAATAACGAACAGATTTTGATTGTTCCTTTTTTTGAAGGTAAGTCATAATTTCTAAATAATCCTATGTAGTTCTATATAATATAATGGTCTATAATTAATCTATCGCAATCCGACTGCTAATGTTTAAATTACACTTAATGACATAACGTGGTGATGAAAGTAGAAAAAACTAGAAAATAAAATAAAAAACATGTTTAATTTATTTGATAGCGCGTATAAAAAATAAACTAAAAGCGATAATTAAAATGCGTACTTCTGAATTACATAAGACTTATAATGATAGATTTTTTAACAAAATAAACAGAAATACGTTATATAATCAAATCATTTCTCCTATATACTTTAAAACATTAATAATATACATGCATACAAATCTTCACGCCAAGTCCTTTACATTGTAGGCAGAGAGTATCGAGTACCAGACCTCACGATCCTGACAAACCTGTCTAGCTTCCTTCACATTAATTACCCTTTTCATATAAACACGCCGGTTTCGTAGACTCTTGACACCACCCTCGGATAATATCCGATTGATAATAATATACATTTAAATATTTCTATTTATCATAGAAATTGCTATATTACAGTACAATTAAATTGTTCCACTTACTATCCGTAGGTACAACAAATAAACTATAAAGATAATAACGACAACGTTCTACATCTTCATGAATGAAACAGCAAACTGCAATGACAGGGTTGAGTTAAAAAAATAAATTAAATAAAGAATTGTAATTCCTCCCGTTTTATTTAAAAGCATCGTTGGGTATTTTGTAATACTTTTTATGAGTTGGGAACATTGAAGCCCACAAGTGTATTAATACAAAGCGTATATTAATTAAATAAAAATATGGAATCGTCCGACCCTGACTCAAATAGTCGTGATAAAGGTTAGCAACATGCGACTCACTCAACACACGTACAAAGCACAAAGTGATTCGGTGTATAAGTAGTGACGTTATCAGACGCGACATCGTACCTCAGTATAGCAAAACATCTGTCGTAATTTACGTGTTCAAGATGACATACTGCTATTTCACTACTCCCTAGATATGTATACATTTGAAGGTATCAAAAGTATGCTCTCATTTGTAATAATGCTACCTATAAGGATTTGGAAAACGCGGTCGACTCGGTCGTACCTATCGTACTTGCGAAAAATGACACGACACAAACAGACGCGACGTTGTGTAGCTTAAAATCGTAACATTGATATTGTCACTTTTCATTTACACACACAGTACACGATACATAATAGATGAATGTATTAAAAACGTACAATTGCGTACTTTTTTCTAAAAGTTAGGTATACAAAGTTTTACTTACAGGACTATTAAGCTTTTGAGAGACGGTTCATAAACAGTAACACTTTTGATCTATACTAACTGTTTGCGCGCAACTTTGTCCTACGCTGACAATAGGTTTTCACATAAATTTTCATCGCCCTAAGTTACTTTACCAAATTTCATAACAATTGGTCCAGCGGTATAACCGTGGAAGAGCAACAGACAGACAGATAGACAGAATTTCACATTTATAATATTAAGTACTAGCTTCTACTTGCAACTTCGCTCGTGTGTTAAAGTGTATGTTTTTATGTTATTCTGTCTTATAAACTATATTCTTATAAAGTTTCTTCTTAATCCGTTTAGTAGAAGTAACAGGTTGAGACATATAAAAATTTAAAATGACACTGTTATAAGTATAACCCTACTTAATCTAGCAGTAGGTACAGAAGATAATAATATAGAAGTGTTGAGTCCAATAACCATCACTGAAATTTCAATCGAAGTACGTCATATATTATCAGATCACAAAATCCAATGATTAAAGAGGTTTGTTCGATTCGGTGTTATCGGTCTGGCTTCGACTGAGGCACTTGTCTCGAGTTTCGCATCATAATGCTAAGTTACATAATCAATAGTATACTATGAAAGCCAACGTAACACTGCGAGTATTATAGCTAAAAAATAATAACATTTGTATTGTGCAGTGTCAATAGGCGCTACGCTATCCACATGAAGATAAAAACAAATATCATTGTAGGTACATAATCTGACAGCGGTAAGCAATAGCAAACCACTGGCGCCGCGCGACGGCTGTGTACGGATATTACCTGACAGCTGAAACCGTCAACAACGGGAATTGTGTTCAGCACGAACAGCCGAACGAACAAAACCATTTGCCTTCAGTATTAAACGCGGACAGCACGTGGTGATCTAATTTTAGAGTGACGCGGTCGTACCAAACACCGCGCAGTGAAACACGGCTCGCCCACATGGTATAATCTGCCGGTATACAAACATAAATGTGTATTTCAAAATTCTACGGGAAATTAAGCAATGTGCGGAAGCCACAAGTGGAGGGAATATGGGACGGCGCTCAGTGGTTAGTGTTTACTTATTTTACTTGCATGTTAAGTATTTTTCGTACCGGCTTATTTCTTAACCCGCAGATGTACATGTGCTAATCTTTTAGTTTCATTGTATAAAAGATTTCATAACAATGCTCCTTGTTGTTGAAAGATATTGCCATTTGTCTCATTGTGTTGGTAACAACTAATAATATGATCAGGTCATAGATCACATTGATTTGTCTCTTGTATTATGTGGCACTAAGGAAATAATATTTCACTGTAAATAGACACTGATTTTTAAGGTGTTTTTTGCTCTTTAGTAGTGTTGAATAACTTTTAGCAGTTGACCACTTATGTGAGCGTTAAAGTTCACATCACTGCGTAATTCATGTGAACTCATTTTTTTACAAATTATTTTTTTCTTTTGAAGGAAGTCCTCGTGAACATTTTTTTTAAATGTTTGTCTATGTAAACTGTTAATTTTCGGAAATGGACTACTAAGTCATTGCAGTTATACTGTGACTTAGTTCGCATCCAATTTCTCAATTTCTTCGTGAACTTGCAGTGTTTAAAATAAGTAAAAAAAATACGAAAGTATTTTTGTAATTCACCAATATTGAAAAATATGTGCATTTTTTTATGAAATCGGAAGGCAAACAAGTAGGTGGCTTTCCTGTTGGTAAGAAATTCACGTCGCCTAGAGACACCACATGTGGTAATGGTGCGTTGCCAACCTGAGACCGGGATGTTGGGCCGCGAGCAAAAGTCAGTTTCCCGACTACCTGCCTGGCAGGAAGGCAGATGGTATTTTCTACAAAAGAGCCCGTGCGAACACGGGGAGCATCATTGTCAATCCAAAATCTAAAATACCTAAACTAAAATGTAAGTCGACGCATTATCATAACTGATTCAATGTTATATTCGTTACCGTTTCGTTAAGAGTTGGTGAACATTGAATGAATGAATGAATACGATAATTTGAACCCAGTAAAAATGCATAAAACTGATTTTAATTTAAATGTTAGATCAACTAACGGCCAATGTTAATAATGTATCTCAATCTAATGGATTTCAAGCAATCTAGATAGCTGCGTATCCAGCGGCCTATCCCATACCAAATTGCCATATTTATCCTGTCCACACACATGTTATTGGCAAGCGATAACATAAAAATGGATCAAAATATCAATCTTGGACAGCAAGTTTTGGATTAGGATTGATTATTAATATTGGCCGTAAGTTAACAAATAAACATGAACCTATTATTAGGTATTAGTTAAAAATCACTGAACCAGTTGCTATACAATTCATATAGGCCTACATCACGGATATATGGATATACTCTATCCAACGAAAGAAGAAGAAAAGAAAAAAAACGACCTATCCGTGTCGATCTACTTACCTACCAACTGAACAAAAATTGTATGTGGTCTGACATAAAAAAAACAAATACGCTCGCTAAATTGAGAACCTGTTCCGTTTTGTCATCTTGTTGTAATAATGACTGGTGATAGGTACATCACTTATCCGTTTCTTCTGAAAATTCGCTAGAGTGGAACATCCCAAGAATATGATGTGATTATTGTAGGGTTACATTACTTCAAGTAGGTACCTACAGTTTTTTAAAAGTGATCTAAGTATATTTATAAAGGATTTGAAACTATTGACCTTCTTTCCGTAACCGGATAAACCTGAATTCATACCAGGAAAACTTTATCAAGATAGAACTCAAGATATTGTGACCTGTTATCTTTTTCTTCCGGAATATTATCGACTATTTTAAATGTTGTTAAACAAGCTACAAGCTTATAGATACTTATGCATGATTTTTACAGAGATTATACAACTTATTTAGAAACAATGACAAAGCAGTATGGCGGTAGTTCTTAGCTTGTACCAAATAGAAAATTATAAACCTAAAAAATTATAGTTTTGGTGGTATCGAAAGACAAGATGGAAGCATTTTTATTATTGAATTTTCTCTAGGAGTTTTGGTGCCATATGTGGAGAAAAAAGACGGTTTCAGTTTTTAGCATTGTCTTCAGATTTTGTGTTTATATTGAGTGAATTTGGTTAATGTAGTTGGCATTCTGTTGAATTTTATTCACTTGAAAGTGTTTGAGAATAAATTAGTGGCCCCAAATTTCACTCGATGAGTTTAGGTAAGGATGCCACCACTTTACTTAAGATACTGACATGACTTAAAACTATAACTTAAAACTATTTTTTTAAAGATAGACTTAAAAAAACGACAAAAAAAATATTTTTTTACGAAAGAAAAGGCAGCACGGCCAAAGGCCTTTCTCAAAAAGACAATTTAATTTAAAAAAAAGCAGTTAATACATGCACTAAACGTTTTATCGCAGAATATATTAGGTATAATAGATACATTTGCTAAAAACGTTGATAAAATTCGTCTAACTTGACAATGAAATAGGTTAGAAGTTTTTTTTAATTTTAAAACATGCTTATCTATTTTAAATTTGAATTTTTAATGTGGAAACACATTTCATTTACATTTAGGTAGAAGGTAGAACATTAATAACAGAAAATAAACTAATCTCAAACATTAAAGTACCTAATGTTACTACTCAGCACTTCTTGCCAAAAAGATACCTATCGATCTAATATAATTAAGCTGAAGAGTTTGTTTGATTGTTTGAACATGCTAATCTCGGCAACTACTGGTCCGATTTAAAAGTTCTTTCGTTGTTAGATAGCCCATTTATCGAGGAAGGCTACAGGCTTTATATCATCATGCTAACACCAATAGAAGCAGAGCACCAATGAAGAAAAAAAAGTATCTTCACGCCCATATCCCCGAAGAGGTAGGCAGAGGTACAACCAAGGCACCCACGACTAGCCGAAGACACTAAGTCCCACAATGTGATAGGTGGCAAGCCTATCGCCAACCGGGCACATTTCCAATCCCGACCAACATTTTTTATTAGAAAATTGGAAAAATCCAATTTTCTTTGTGTTGGCCGACCCGGGATTCGGACCCTGGAATTCATGCAGTCAAGTCCAACACGCGGACCGCTAGACCAATGAAGAATGTTTCAAAATCGGAGGATTTCTTCCTATTGAGAGCTTCTGCTGCGTGCGCTGCGTTAACAGTTAAAGTTTCTCAAAACTCATAGGTATACGAAAAAATTGTTCCCCTTTAAAAATCCCAAAAAAAAGTTGACAACATTATATTATGTATATGTGTATGTGTATGTGTATGATAAGCTCACTATAACCTTTTTATATGCTAATATAAATTTATTCTAAAATAATATGTGCGTAGGTGTTTTTTTTTATAAACACTAGTGGTCGCCCGTTGGTCGAAGTTCGACCATAATGAATTTTAATATTTTGTTGATAAGAACGCCATCTTCATTTTTTAAGACGAACTACTTTGTTTCCAAACTTTTTAGTGCGCCATCTGTGATCTTTTATCATTATCATCAATGTATTTGTTTGTATGTGTCAAATACATGGTAGTGCGGGAAATGTTTTAAATAAAATAAATAGATTTAAATTGAACAATATTAGCGTTCTGCACTTCTCCTACACATAAACTATAAATTTTAACATAAACTATAAGTGTGCCAAATTTTATGCTCCTCCGTCCGAGCAATTTTCCGTAAAATGGGGTCCAAAGTTTTCGCATCACGTACTAATATATAGATAATATTCATCCTTATCCAAATGACCCAGTACTTCAGTTAGCGTTATCCCAAAGTAATTATTCTAATTTTACAATTACGAAGCTAATTTTACAGCCTTGCTATGTAGCTAGCTTTGTATATACTACAGAAAATGTATATTTTGAAATGTTTGGAAAAGACACAAATAATTGGAACAGTAGAAAGCACGTACAATACCTTTGTCTAGAAAATATAACAATGTTTTATGCTTTCTACGAATGCTATAATGTCGGTCTTTTAACAGTTGCCTATTGAAATAACGAGTAGAGATTCATCTATTATACCTATGTATGCAATAAAATAATACTCTGAGAGCAGATAATTCAAAGTAGCTGAAATAAATTCTAGTTTAATATCAAAACCTTAAGAATCACAATAAAACAACTTTTTGATACACGTAAATTAATATCTTTTTTCATTTAATTTTTTTTAGATAATAAAACATCCCAGAGCAAAAACCTAAATTCGACCACAAAGTAAGCAAATTATATTGCTTCTGTCATGGCTTGTAGCTAATGACACTTATACATAGACATACTTAAATTAATAAAGAAATAAATTTAATAAACACACGCAGACCCAGAAATAAAGACATCGTGAATTTTGTCGCACAAATGCCCTTATCGGGAATCGAACCTCAGCCTTGATGGCATTAGGGATGTGACCTAGCCCCTCGACCAACGAGGTGAATAGTTTGTTTACAAGAATGTAATACAATTCTAATTATTCGCCTTTTAAAATTCAATGGTAGGGGAGGCCAAGCGAGGATTTTGATGCCAGATTATGGAGGAAATTAAACCGTGGTTATTTATTACTTTTTTATATATATACTTGTCCCGGATGGAAAGGGTAGTCTGTCTATTTTTTTTATTAGAAAATATGCTCGAGCATGTCGAGCATGAACATGTCAACAGCCTAGCTGATCAAAATACTGTGGTCTGTGCGTTTATTGTATCCCAATAAATGCATGTTTACATTTTCTGACAATATACTCATATTAGTATAAATATGGGGAGTGGGAAGGTCAAAATATTTCAAAAAACAAGTCTATGTTCTGTAGCAATTATGGTGAATATCTGATTGACATATTTCCGACATCGGAGACCATTAGGCATGTATGATGTATGATAAAATTACTGTATATTATTTCAGTACCTTCCCTTCGCCCTTGACGCTGTTGTTACACATTAAGCATCCTGGGCTCCCTTACTATAGAAGATGCCTTTAAATACGCATAATATATTTAAAATTATTATTATTATTAACGTTGTATTTTGATTGCTACAAAATATCGTTATGATTAATATGTTATTTTGTTGATATAATATAATACGGAATGGAAAGTTGTGACACATATGTCATATTTACACAAAAAAAATAACTATTAGTACGCTTATAATACGCTCAATATCAACAAACAGTAAACAAAAACGTGTTTTTATAAAAATACACAATCATGCCCTTTGTTGAAAAACACGTTATTTTCCACTTTGAGATATGTATTAATCTTATATCTTAGGAAACTACCTCTAAGCTGCAAATAAGACTCTGAAATTCAAGTTATGAAATTATCCGAGAATTTTAGTTGAATTATAACTAATTCAACTAAAATTCTCGGACAATTTCATTAATCTACTATTGTTTTTTTTTTAAGTAGGTTCTTCATGCCCATATCCCCGAAGATGTAGGCAGAAGCACAACCAGGGCACCCACGACTAGCCGAAGATACTTAGTCCCATAATGTGATAGGTGGCAAGCCTATCGCCAACCGGGCACATTTCCAATCCCGACCAACATTTTGTTTATCAGAAAATTGGAAAAATCCAATTATCTTTTTGTTGGCCGACCCGAGATTCGAACCCGGGACCTCATGCAGTCAAGTCCAACACCCGGACCGCTAGACCACAGAAGCGTTTTTTTTTTTATTTTAGAGTATTTTTAAGAAATGTGCGTGAGCGTCTGCTTTAGTCTAGTTTAATTAATAATTCCATCAAGTTATCTGTTGAAATCGGACCTGAATAATTCGAAAAAATATTTTTACATTTTATTTGTGCAATTTAACTGAACAAATTTATACAAAACTAGCGGTACTTTTTTTTTTAATGACTAATTTGTTGCTAATCTTTCGATTTTTTACAACTTCACCGAACTTTGTGGGCCGAGCAGAGTGCTCAGCCCGAGACATCATTATTTAGATGGATTGGGCTGTTACCTACAACGCCAGCACCAAGGGCTGTCTCCCGGGAGACCGTACCTCGACTTGGTGCGGTCTCCCGGGAGACAGCCCTTGGTGCTGGCGTTGTAGGTAACAGCGGTACTTGCTTGGCTACGTATATGACCGCATGAATGACGTAACACAAAAAAACAGAAAAGGAAAAAACAACTGTAAATAGTTTCAATATGACAGCACAATCCCCATCTGAAAAAAAGTTTCAGTTTGACTGAAAAATACCCATTAAGAAAATTATTCGTCCTTTATTGAATTCATTTGTTACAAAAATGTGATAAATGAAGAACCGCTCTTTAACCGATTTTATGAAAACTTCACATAAAACGTCTACTAAATAGTCCGAACAAAGCCTAAACATTTGGTTTGGATAGGGGAGCCCGTTCTTGAGTTACAAAATTACAACGAAAAGAGTCATTGATTTATATATTTATATATAACACCAAATTAAATTATTAAATTATAAAAATTTATTATTGAATAATAATAATGAAAATCTGTGTCTATCTTTTATGTCAATTAAAATCATTGCTTTCTTATCTACAGTGAGTGAGAGATAGGCTTATTAGAATGTGTTGATAAAATATTTTCATTAATTATTGAAAAATAATACTTTTTTGCCTGGTTTCTGATCTATAATAGTACTATCCTTGATATCGTTATCAATATTTTTGGATATTAAAAAAAAATATTTTTACGCTCGTATTCACGAAGAGGTAGGTAGAGGCACAACCAGTGCACCTATGACTAGCCGAAGACACTGAAGATTACGGATTTTGTTGAGGAATTCCGAAATATGTGGCGACCATAGCCCGACAATGTGATACGTGACAAGCCCATCGCCAACTTAGCAACTTTGCAACTATCAAATCCCGGGTTATGTCGTATTTATTAGAAAAAATAAAAAAACACATTGTTTTAGTTTGCATGACCTGAGGATCGAACCTGGGATCCCGTGAAGTCAAGTCCAATGCCGAACCGCTAGACCACAGAGGCTACCTTAACCTAAGCACTTATAAAAATATATATTTTTGTTAATAACGAAGGATGGAAAACCAACAGATTATACATGAGCATACAACAAAACTTAACACAAGAGAGCCAATTGTAGGTTTTTAAAATATTAACATAACCCCGTATTGGTCCGGGCTCCTTTGCAAAATAGACCATCTGCCTTTCTGCCAGGCAGCTCGTAAAAGACCATCATAGGCTTACCGTCACTAACAACGTGACGTCTGTCTAGGTGGTAGAATTTCGCAGCGACTCGCCCAGATTGGTACCATCGCCTTACCTATTCCTGCCGCCATAATGTCATGACGTATTCCGGTTCGGAGGTAAGGTAGCCGGTAAACTTATTTTTGCTCGAGGCCTAACATCCTGCCCTCAGGTTGGCAACGCACCATTACCATCTTTGGTGTCTCTAGGCGGCGTGAATTTCTTACCATCAGGAAATCCGTCTGCTTGTTTGGCGTCCAATATCATAAAAAAAATAACCACTTAACTATTATAACTTGCTATTTATGTAAAGTAAAACTATATTGGTGGTAGTTTCGTTGAGCACCCACTAAACTTATTTTAAGTTATCGCTATCTTCTTTCAACGACTGCAAAGTATCTTCACGCCCATATCCCCAAACAGGTAGGCAGAGTTACAACCAGGGCACCTACGACCAGCCGAAGACACTAAGTCCCACAATGTGATAGGTGGCAAGCGTATCGCCAACCGGGCACATTTCCAAACCAGAGTATTTTTTTTATTAGGAAATAAAAAAAAAACAATTTTCCTTTTGTTGTCCGACTTGGGATTCGAACTCGGGACCTCGTGCAGTCAATTCCAACAACTGAACTGCTAGACCGAAGAGGCGATTATAGTTTTAAAGTAACGAAAAGTATTAAATAAAGTGTATAGTGGGATAAGTATAAGTGTTAACTACAAAAAAGTGTGTATACAATGGAATTTCACCAAGTGCCGACGATAACAAGTATAGATTCTATTAGTTTTGTACATTACATTTTTACTGACTTTTAGGCCCGCCTCATATATCCGGAAGTTTGTTACGAAACTTCGTTTCGTAAAAATTTCGAACGCAATATCCAAACAAATCTATGGACCTGCATACACGTCAGGATTTTTCCTTTTGAATTTGACTGGGTTCATATGGGGCGTCATTTTGTTTCGGAATTTTAAAACGGGATCCCGTAGGTAAAGGAATTCCGAATGAATGTAGCTTTAATCCACTCCTCGAAAAAAGTTTATTAAAAATGTCACGAGTTAAGAGGTCCGGACTGATATGTCTAAAATGTTTTATCTCTTTCTTTTTGTTTAATTGGAAAGAGATAACATACACTTAAAATAAGTTATAGGTAGTGCTATTTATATTACACAAATATTGTACACGCAAAAGACGTTTCAGTTTCCGTTCCCGTACTTAGGACAAATTGTCAACGATAGAATTTAAGCAATCAAAGTAATATGTGCAGCGTCATTCGAATAAATGTAACGATCTAAATATATCTCATACGTCCAAATCTGCTTACGCATCGTTCAAGATGTCATTAAAAATGTGACATAAGTAGGTACACTAAAAAATTGTTGTTTAGGCAACAGTGATTACTTTTTTTTATGTTGGAAGGCAAACAAGCAGACGGATTTCTTGATGGTAAGAAATTCACGCCGCCTAGAGACATCAAAGATGGTAATTGTGCGTTGCCAACCTGAGGTCCGGATGTTAGGCCTCGAGCAAAAGTAAGTTTATAGGCCACCTTACCCTCCGAACCGGAACACGTCATGACGGTAAGGCAGCAGGAATAGGTAAGGCGGTGGTACCGATCCGGGCCACTCGCTGTGAAACTCTATCACCTAGTCAGATGTCACGGTGTTAGTGATGATAAGCCTATGTTCGGCTTTAACGAGCTGCCTGGCAGGAAGGCAGATTGTCTATTCTGCAAAGGAGCTCGGACGAACAGAAGGAAAGTCACCTCAAAGATTAAAATTACCCCGTCAAAATTATGTGGAATCTATATTCGTACATTCGTACTTCTTAAGACGTACCTATTGCACAATTTATTTCAAACTTTCGTAAGATAGTGAGAACTTTTAGAAACCGGCCGCTATTTTCATTTAAACATAAAAATCCGAA